>JAODAL010043214.1:0-34067 GCA_025379985.1 Phyllomedusa bahiana | reverse complement strand
ATACTATGATATCACAAGTGTTCTTTCAGTCAGGGTTTTATACTATGACATCAACAATTGTTCTACAGTCAAAGTAATATACTGTGACCATCACTATTGTTCTTCAGTCAAGGTAATGTACTGATGGGGGACATAAGAAATGTTCTACAGGTCAAAGGTAAATGATTACGTGTGACATAATCAAATGTTCTACAGTCAAGGTATGTTACTTTGACATAACAAGTGTTCTACAGTCATGGTAATATACTGTGAAATTTCTCAAGGTGTTCTGACAGTCATAGGTAATTTACTGTGACAGTTACAAGTGTCATAAATTCTAAGGTAAGATAATCTGACATACACAAGTGTTCTTCAGTCAGGTGTAATATACTGTGGAACTAAGTCACAAGTGTTCTAAGGTCAGGTAATATAATGTGACATCTCAAGTGTTCTACTGTCAGCTAATATACTGTGACATCACAAGTGTTCTTCAGTCAGGTAATGTACTGTGACATCACAAGTGTTCTTAATGTATTAGGTATGTAACTTGTGACATCACAAGGAGTTCTACAGTCAAGTTAATATACTGTGAACATCACAATGTGTTCTACAGTAAAGGTAATGTCTACTGTGACATCTCAAGTGTTCTACAGCCCAAGGTATTTATGATGACATCACAAGGTGTTCATTCAGTCAATGGTATTGAACTGTGACATCACAAGTGTTTATAAGTAAGGTTAATTTACTGTGACATTCAAAGTGTTCTTCTCCAGTCAGGAGTCAATATACTATGACATCACAGGTGTTCTTAAGTCAAGGTAATATATACTGTGACTCAAACCAGTCTTCTCAGCCAAGGTATATAGCTGTGACATCCAAAACTTGTTCTACAGTCTTAGGTAAGATACTGTGACATCACAAGGGTTCTTCAGGTCAATGGTAAATATACTAGTGACATAACAAGGTTGCTAGCAGTCAAGGGTAATAGAATGTGGAATCACAAGTGTTAAACAGTCAAGGTATGTATACTGTGATATCAACAAGTGTTCCTCAGGTCAAGTAATATACTGTGACTATTTCAAGTGTTCTTGAGTCATAAGTAATGTACTGTGACATCACAAAGTGTGACTACAGTAAGGGTAATATACTCGTAGACATCACAAGTGTTCCTCAGTCAAGGTATTATTACGTGGTGAAATCCACAATGTTTCTACAGTCACAACTGGGAATGTACTGTGACATCACATAGTTTTATTACAGTCCAAAGGTAATATACGTGTGGCTCAAGTACAGCATGGTGTTATACAGTCAAAGTAATTTTGCTATTGACATACAAGTGGTTTATAAAGTACAAGGTATATATACTGTGACGAAATCACAAGTGTTAAACAGTAAAGGTAATGTATGTGACATCTCAAAGGTTCTACAGTTGTTAGGTAATACACTGTCGACATCACAAAGTGTTTAACAGTCAAGCGTGTAATATTAATGTGACTTCCAACCAAAGCTGTTGTATCACACTGTCTGGTGGTAATAATAAATGCTGAACATCACAAGTGTTCGTTCATGTCAGGGTAATATGCTGTGCATCAAAAAATTTTCTTCAGCTCTAAGGGGTAACTATACAGAGTGACAATCACTAAGTGTTATACAGTAAAAGGTAAGATACTGGGACTTCACAAGGGTTTCATTCAAGTCAGGGTAATGATACTAGTGACATCACAAGTGTTCTACAGTCAAGGTAATATAACTGTGACATCAACAAGTGTTTCTACAGTCAGCTATAATATACTGTGACATCACAAGAGGTTCTTCAGTGGAAGGTAATGCATAATATTGACTCTTACCACAAGGTGTTATTCAGTACTACAGAAAAACAAATGGTAATGTACTGTGGACATCACAAGAGTTCTACAGTCAAGGTGGGTAAATTATTACTGTGAACATCATTCAAGTGTTCATTCGTCAACGTAATATACTATGACATCACAAGTGTTCTTCAGTCAAGGTAATATACTGTGACATCACAACTTTTCTTCAGCCAAGGTAATATACTGTGACATCACAATGTTCTTAATACGTAACAAGGTAAGATTTATAAAGATTACTGTGCACATAACAATGTTGTCACGGTTCAAGCCCAGCTGATCACGTTCGGCAGTGCCAGTGTCTTAATGTCCACAGGCCGATGCTGCCAGAAATCCTTTGGTGTCACTGGTTCTCTGAAAGAAACTGGTCTTGGACTCCTTCCAATGGCTGGAGACTCTCAACATATCTGCTTATCCAAGCTCCTTGGAGTCCTGTGCGCAAAACCATTGCATTACCTCTAGGGAACAGACGCGCGGTCAAGTGCAACGGAATTTATTTGTACACTCAGTGGTTCCTGTGACCTGCTGATGGTGGAACCAGACCTTATGCGCCTTGTTTTATATCGAAATACTTGACCTACCTGCTCTTCTGTGTCAGTATCTGTGTGGTCCTTATGCACTTGAGAGTGAACCCTTAGATGTGTATATGATGCTGTATAAAGGGAGTTGGTCCTTCTGCTTGTTAACTGCATGAACATCTGCCCGTCTGTGTAACTGATGCTGAAATATTTTATGGGCACCTATTGAGCGAGCATCTGTATGTTGTTTCCTGCACCTGCCATACGTTTAATCAGGCCAAAAATCCAGTACAATAGCCAATGCACTTCAGGTCTACCTACACCGCTGCATCTGCCATCTGTGCCTCAGCGGTGGGCCCTGAGGATCCCACAAAAACGGATATCAACGGTTGGCGCTTCGGCATATAGTTTGTCAGCGCACTAATCCGTTACTAAGTGTTCTGTACAGTCAGGGTATATACTGTGACCATCACAAGTGTTCTAACAGTCAAGGGTAATATATCTGTGACAGCACAAGTGATCCTCATGTCAAGGTAATTATACGGTGAATCACAAGTTGTTTGTAAAACAGTCAGGGTAATGTACTGGTGATATCACAAGTGTTCCCTCAGTCAAGGTAATATTAAGTGACATCACAAGTGACTTCTTCAGTCAAGTAATGTAATGTGATAATCACCAAGGGCTCTGTACAGTACAAGGTAGATATACTGTGACTCTTTTATTAATTGTAAAGATGAAGCGTCAGTACATAAAACATACGTCACAGAAGCCTCAGACAGAGATATACTCATCATGAAATAAACATAGGCTGGTCCTAGTCTGCATCCATTCCACCTCGTGATATCATTCCCCTATATACAAAAATCTACATTATTTCAATGTGTCCCTCCTACCCTTGCTGGCCCAACAAATATGTTAACACTATAGTACAACTATATATCACCTCATTTACAATATATACAATAAATATAATCACATCTATCTAAACCTTTTTAACCACGCCTACCACTGAGTTCTGGCCCCTTCGAGTCCAAATCCAAAAGTTCTTTTGTCCATTTCAAATGGAGCCAGAGCTCGTTCCCTCTCCACTGAAAACACCCCACCCATACCTATCAATATACACCTTAAAATATATATTATATACAAAAATTACAATTTTTTTTTTCCCCTGATATACCGAGTCTGTATTCTTCTACAGTTCTCTTGGTCCTGATACGCAAACAGAACCCAGACTATTTTCCCCCCAAAACCCCCATCCCCCACCTAAAATTGAACCCAACTTGCCCCATATTATACTATTATATTCACCTTTTATTTTTTTTTTATCACTTTTTTTTTACTGGTTATAACGATATCACACCTTTTTTTTTTTTTAATTTATATTATACTTCCTAAAAGATATGATATATATACACTTTACTATACACATTATTATATATGATTTTAAAACCCCAATTCCTCTAGTCATAACCCTCAACCCTATGTCTAATATATACATGCACCACTTATCTACAAAACAACCCTATATGTACACGTGCGTCTTCACAACTTAATCAATTAACCGTTCACCATCCATGAAGAGCCCTGGTTCGGATGTCTCGTAAGCACCTTTCACAGTCCTATCCAGAAAAACAAAACAAAAATCTACGTGGATGCATTAGCCCAATCACCAAGGTTGCGGAGGTACAAGAGATCAGGCGGAACCTCAAAGGACAATCCTCCTCCTAGGGTTGATGCCCACCTCAGCCCCAATCTCCCAAAACTCCATAGAACGAACCTAGACTCACAAGATGTTCACTCAAGATGTGCCTAACACATCGTTACCTCGGGAAGAATTTCTGACGCGGAGTCTAATTCACGGCTGTGAGCGACCAAGTGTGTTACAGGACCAATGAACTAACTACATAAAGTGCAGGGTCCTACCACCAGGGTATGTTTTGGAATGTGTAATATAAAACCCTCTCAGCGATAGGAGAGCGTTGACTAATACCTGGCCAATCAATGGTAAAGCACCACCTTTTATACTCCTTCTAATTGTGATGGGGGCAATGGAAGGAGGCAAAGTGCTCGATGCTTTCCAGCATGCGTACCATATACTCTCCCGTGGGCGCAATAATTTCTGTAATAGTAGTTTAGGGAATACACTTCAACATTGTCAATCACATGCAGTCTTACCATGGAAGCAAAGCCAGGTCGTATCCCAAACTTTCTGCGGGATCCTAACGTGAATTTAATAAAACGTAACCCCTACAATCAGTTACAGGCCTGGGAATCAAATCCTTAGAGGGCAATGGTTTCTGAATGTGACGTAGACAACACCCTTTCATCAGGGATTTCACTGCTAGGATCATTATCTCCGTCAAACCCACAGACTACCCACGGCGGGATTCGTCTTCAGGTCACAGTGAAACGTAGCCGGGAGAGTATGGTACTGACTGAACTACGGAAGATCCTCCACAACGAGCCTCCTGACTAAGCATGTCTGGAAGTGGACTGAAACACATCCCAACAGGAGGCTACCCACGGAGGATGAAGCCCTGCGTACCCCAATAGGGGGGCTATTGTTGTTCTTAATAAAGGTGGTTGTTAATAAACACCACTGGAGTTAACCATAAACTAACACCCCTAGATCTCCTCGTACGGTAATGTCACCTCCATTATTGATAGGTTAAGGTCGGCTTCCCCTTAACATTTGGAGAAACACAGACTCTAGTCCGGTGCCAGGAAAGAACCCTGGGCAAAATGAAACACTGCCCAAATTGAATGAATAACGGGTAGCTAGGGAATGTTTTGTTCAGAGTACCACACACTCTACTTCTAAGGGTTAAAAGACCCACCATTTTCCACTGGATCCGCTGTTACGAGCGGCCATTGTTTAGCATGTAACTCCCAGTTTTTTTCCTTGTTAGTAATCAGCCCTTGGCCGAATTCAATGCCTTTAAAACCTTAATCGATCGCTGGGGCACAGGGAAGGTGTTCACAGAAGACTCCAAAAGTTGGTTTCCTTGCTCCCAGCCACAAAGGCTTTCGCATTTTCACGATTAATACATGAGACCCCGGATGCCTTTCGAGTAACATTTCAAAGTCCGACATAAACACCCATTCCGACTCTCCCGAGGATTAGGTAGAGACGCAAAACAGAGTCACGTCGTCTGCTTAAGCCACGACCTTCAATGCGCTGGCGCCGTACCGACGGTCCGCAGGACCATCCTTCAACACACACCGCCTAACGGTACACAGATCTATTGGTCTTCGGAGGAATGGAGGTGGTCGATCGACCAAAATCCGTATATAGCAGGGTGGTCTCAGAGGGACGCAATGACTGCACCCGGACACGACCTCGAAAAATGGCCATTAGACCATTCCAACCGTTACTGAGTGGAAAGTAGCTCAGCCCTCTGTATAATGTATTGTATCCAATTTACAAACCCCCTGGCGACCATATCTTCAAGAGAGTGGACCAGAGAGGGTATCTCATGGTTGACACCAAGATCAAGGCTATTTTGCCTGGGCCAGGGACAGTATGAAACCCCATATCCGCAGTGGACCAGCCCCTGCAACCGCTCCACAGCCTCCCTGACACAAAGGACCGCACTATATCGTGCTACGACCGGAATCGGATCAGTGTTTGGAGTCGAATGAAAAGGAGAGCGAAAAGAGGCAAATTTTATCAGCCTATTGAAAGCACTTTTGACAGGATCTTTCTGTCCACATTGAGTAGCAGCTATGGTGACTGCAAGTTTCTCAATGTGACGGAAGCGGATCCTTACCCTTTGAATGATGTCAAAGCTGATATTTATCATTGACCTGGGGGAAAAGAGTACCGGAGAAGGACATGCACTCATTTATGACCTCGGTCAATAGGGAAGGCCAAGAGTCCTTAAAGTTATTCTAATATTAAAAACTAAGAGTTAGACCTCTGGGACAGGGGTTCTTCTTGGAGCTAAGCCGATTATAGCCCTTCTACTTCCTCCTCTATGATCATACTGTCAATAATCCTCTACGAAAAGAGGAGGTCCTACTCCTGGCTCAGGATGCACTGTTTAAAAGCTCCAGAAAAGCCCGAACATCTGTCTCGATTTATCTCCTCTTCTTGCTCAAAAGATGAGAAGTAGAAAGACATAACGATTTCCAAGATGTAGGAACGGGAATTCCTCAGAGATCACTGTACTTTCTTTTAGGCAAGAGAAAACTATTTTTTACTACCAACCAACATCCTGCAGTTGAGGGGTCGGCATTTGGGGTTAGCGGTACTCTGACGAGAGGTCCCTCTCAATAAACTAAGGATGCGTGTCTGTATACTGACATCATGTAAGCCAAGGCTTTCACCATGGAGACCTCAGCACGGTCACACTCCGAGTCGGGACTAAATGTTCGAGTTGTTCTCCTCAGGCTCTGATACGGCGATACCCTGCTTCAAGCTTCTGAGGTTTAGAGGTTCTTGGCGGACAAAGAAAACACCGCTGACACTTTTCTTAAATATTCTCCCAAACCACTCTGAACATTCTTTTGAATTAGCAACAAGTAAAGGAATCTCGGCTATGCAGAGTGGAGAATCCTCAAAGGATTATATAATTCCCAGATTCTTCAGGAGTGGATCGAATTGAGCTTCCAATAACCCCTACCCATGCGGGAAGATATCTGCAACATTCAAAGAAAATAAATAATACAGTGGGCTCGGATGAAACTCTACCTATATCACCGAATTAAGGGTGACGAGGACAGCTGTTCTCCAGATTAAATAAAAACCTATCTATCCTAGACCTTATCTCACTACCTCTGTATTATGGTGTGAAACCCATATCTTGGTCTGGGTTGGTGTGCCTGATGTGGACATCATACAAGACTGAGACTCACTATCTATTCTTTTCAGGTGCACGCCATCATGAAGCTCACACTTGGCACTTCCCGATCCTGAGATCTGTTGTCGGTATTGAAATCTCCCGCCAAAAAGATGACTGCGCGGCTCAGTATTAAAAAGAAATAGAAGACTTCTTAACCTATTTAAAGGACATTTACTATCCCAGGCACTCTGGGGGGAATTAGATGTACTATGAGCCTGAGCTCTGTCCCTTCTATAGAGGACGAATTAGGATCTGACATCTCCCTTTTCAGTGTGAGAGCTCAATAACACCTCCTGCATTTCAATCCCCGAGGCAGAGAAAATCAGTACTGCCACTCCGGAATATGGCTAACGGCAGCAAGAGACCCGCAGTAAGAAGGCCGATGCTCAGCCATTAACCTCCTTGCCTTATCAATTCAGCCTGTTCCAGATAAATCTGGTCTCTGTGCAATAAGCAAAATAATCATGCTTCAACACAAGGTACATGAATAATCAAATGCCGTAGATCTAGACAAATTAGATGGTCGATGGCTAGCGTTTATAATGGCAGCGGTAATATTAACGAATAAGGAATGCCAAGACAAGCCACAGTTTGAGACGTAAAGATTAGATACCCCCGCGTAGACTTTTACCATTACATTGGACGAATCTCCCAACTCGCCAACGGCATGTACACACACGGTTGCCGACCATCATTGAATGTGATCAAGCCTACAGAACAAGACATGTCTTCTTACCGATGCCTCCATCTGTGTCATCATCAGAGGACTACAGGTTTCTGTCTTTCAGTCGATGGAGGACATCCTTTCAAACACCACCACTATATATTTTTTCCCTTCCACCACATATCACCTTATTTCCTTAACACCACCAATTATCACCCCTATCTTCTATTCTGACCCAGCGTCCCTCCCTTCAAGTTTTAAGGGGCCTACTTGTGCTACCACACACTCAGAGCCAGCTATGCGGAAAGCTCCTCTGTCCCCTTTATTGACACTCTCGCGCACTCGTCATCCGCATCCCCTGAGGAGGGAGCAAAAAAAGGTACATTTGAGTGCTGGTATTGATATGTGAGGTCTCGGTCAAGGGGCGAGATTTTACCCTTGCTCTATTCCTTTATCACAAGGCACATAGGCTACATACAGGGTTAAGAGTGGATGGGTGGTCCCATCCAATGAGGTCGAGGCGCCTGACCTCTTCCTCTGTCTTTCTGTCCATCCATCTTTTTTGCACCCATGTTTTGTGGGACCCGGCTTCTCCTCTTCACTCTCCACGCACTCTCTGAGTGATTAAGAAGCTGCTGGGGAGAGAGCGGCTCCTCCTCTCTCTTCTAATCCTCCTGAGTCTCACCCCTCCATACAGATCACCTTCATCAGGGAGGCCTCAGACCTGTTCGGTTACCGATCGGACCGCATCCGGGGTTGAAGGTCTGGGAACCCTGGCATGGGTCACGTGGGGGCCCCTCTCTTCCCTTCCCTGCGAGCCTCCATGCGATCTGTGTTGTGCTGCCGAATTTTGTTTTTCTTTTCATTGCCCACCTCTTTACCATTCTCACCATTACTGATTGATCTTCCAACCTCCACTGCTTCCTCCCAACGTCATATGGCCCTAGATCTCGCCTTCCTCATAGCCTAAGAGGACGGCTCGATTGGTTGAAAAGAGCGATGGCAAGTGTCTGTACAGAGGTGGGACATAGGTCTCCACACAAGTTAATAGCGGAAACCCTTGCCACATGATGAAGACATGAGGCATGTTTACCACACACATTGCGCAAACCTGAGACCTTACACTGTCGCACTAAAATGTGTAGTCGGGGGGTGCCACAACTTGGTGGGAAGAGCTTCGGCGTGATATTTCCTGGTAAAGACACCGCAGGATTGACTGTCTTTCGCAAGCAAAGCGGAGGATGGGATATGGCAGTGCGGTGTACTCTTGAAGACCTTCAATTTGACCAATAAAGGTCCAGGCCCTGACCAGGATGCCGTGTTCTTCCCTGTTCTTTGTGGGGATCTGGCATCACTCACCGTATCTGCTTTTCCAGGTTTTGATGTCGATATAAGAAAGGGACTCGTTTACAGGTTCAAAACGGTCACTTTCTTAATCTTGATTCTGCGCGGGATATCGCTTGGGGCCTCGAATCCAGCCCAACGGACGTGGTACTTCTTAACCTGTGACTGAGGACCAAAAGAGTTCCAAACCCTCGGCCCGCACGAAGAGCTAATGTCGTACCTGAGGTGGAACCCAGAAGGAGTGAATCATGGGCTGCAAAGATGTAGTGCGCCCTGAAACCCCGCATAAGACCCATACAGGATGCTCCACCACCATGGCCATAGGGGGAAGTACTAGCGTCAATTGACAGCCAAACAATTTGAGGACGTTTACCACGTTTCCTATCTGGGGCACTCCTCTGTCGGTAGTAGGAGGGGGCCTATGCATTCCCCCACTCTCCCGTCCTTTGCTCGCGGAAGCGGAGAGCCCATGCCTACTCCATCCACAAGGACAACTGTATTTCCACCACTGCCTCTACAGTGGAAACGATTTCCTCCCCATTTTCAGAGCCTGCAAAAAAGCGGACGCTGGGTGTTTTTTTTTTTGTTTTGCTTTTTTTATTTTTATTTTTATATTTTGTCTGGGCTTCTCTCGACTACCTGTAAGTGCAGTGGCAAGTCCAGAACCCCCCTCTCCCCAGCCACAAACTTTGAGCTGTGAGCGTCCTGTTACCATCCCGCACCTGAATGTTGACGGACCTGGTTAACGGCCGCGGAATGGCCCGTCTGGTGTGCTGAGCGGTGAAGGCTGTGGGGCCAGCAACCCACCCCCCTTCCATGTGCCGTATTGCTTCTCCACACGCTGAACCATAGATTCATATTTACAAGTACCTTTCCGTTCCTGCCCTTACCTGTCACCATGCCACTCACATTCAGTTCTCCATTTATCCTCATTTCATTCCCTACATTAAACCCCTTTAATTTGTTCAACCTCCTCCCTCATCCCTTCATCTTTCATACCATGTTATACCATATTTTCCCCCACATTCACCTTCATGGGACACCAAGCATTTGTTTTGTTCTATGTTTTTTTCACCCACCATTGCCGGAGGGGTCTACGTTTTACTCCTCTATGATAGTAGGCTTGGGTCAATTCCTTATTCATGAGATATTTTTCTCTGCTAAATTATCTTGATCCACAATCGCCGTCCATTGAATTCTTCTCTGCTCGGGCCGAGACCCAACTTAAACTTTACTCCGCTTTCACAGGGTCGCTTGGGGTGAAACGGAAATTAACGGAGGATGGGTCCATTAAAATACACGTGAGTCGGGGTGCTTTCCCACCATCTTTTCCTTTGTTTGACCCCTTTTTGTTCTTTTTCTCCGCTTGTATCTTCGGGAAAAAGTCGTCACACGAAAGCAAATACTGGGTCAAGACTGGGGACTCCAATTGACTATTTCTTCTGGGAGCATCCAAACAGGATATCTATGGCCTCACGATTTGTGGGTGCCTACAATATCTTCCCTGATTCTAGGGGGTGACATGTTGATTGACGACTGGGATCCCGGCGATGTTGTTTTTTTTCTGAAGGAGTTGACTTCCCACTGATCTGTATTGGATCTCTTACTTCGTGCCCTCTGATCTTCTATTAACTCCCTGTTGATGGGCCAAAATAGGGCTTTGGGTGATAATTACTCCGTCGAGTCCATTCCTTCACTTGATCTAAGTTTCCTCTGCACCCTCCTCTTCTTCTGTCTTCTCTTCCTATTTTCCATCTACCTACCTCTCAATACTATGCTTGCTATTGCAGCTATTTAAATCTGGCTTCTATTTATGAGTTTCTCATTTAGAAAAGCCCCACTATGTCGTAGTATAAGTGTTTTTAGTGTAAGTAGTTTTTTTACTGTCCCCCAGAGTGCCTTATTACAAATTCCTTTTTTAAGCTCTTTTCTTTTCGTTTTAGGCCGACACTTTTTACCTTACGTTTTATCTCCTCTATCATGTTGTTGACACACTGTAATCTTATTACTGCTTTCCTCATATTCCTTAGGAAATAGGCTATCCTGGTTCACAAAATTAGTTGGGTCCTCCCCTGATATCATTTGCCCCAATCTTTTAAAGGTGGCATGAGGGCACTTTTTCATGTAGATATGTAATAAATGGGATTTATGAAATATACGTTTACTTATCACTTAAGGGATGGGCCCGTATGTGATACTGCTTTCTCTTTTTTTGGATGCATGTTTATTTACTGCTAAACATTGTACCATGGATTTCACTGCATTGATCTACAGATGACCCATAGATCAGACCAAACTAAGTGCAAAGAGGCTCAGACTCAACCGAGGGCTAGGACAGGGGCTTGTTGCATCTGGCCATGAACAGGAATTGCCAGACACAGTAGAGAATAGAAACACAAATTGCCTTGCCATAGAGCAGCACCACCAAGATGTATGCTAGGAACACCTGTATTAAGGACAACACCTTTTTTGATAGGGATAGCAGTCTCTTCTAAATGATTTTTTTGCACTGGCTCGCTGGAACCAGGTGAATTACATTATAATTTACTAACTGCATACCAGCAATTTGGGACAGTTCTTTGCCTCACTGGTCCGGCATTAATGGTCTTACATTTTGGCTCTGCAGGACCATGGAGAGAGTTAGGGGGGACGCTCACTACGCACCCCACTCATGATTCTCCACAGCGGAGCAACAACTGCCAGTCAGCACCTCACAGTACTGACTGCTCAGCCGCGGGTAAGAAACACAGAGAGAGGATACCGGGCGCTCTAAAGTGAACCAACACTCAATTATCGCAGTAGGACACCGCCGCACGTCAGCAATAAACAGATTTGGTTGAGGCGGTCAGGAGCTACAGGGAGAGGGGGGGGAGAGATAAGACTGGGGTCATTTGCGCACATAGAAACACACACTCCGCTCTAGTCCCCACTGAGATCCCGTGCACGCCATACACCGCTCCTTTCTCCACCGGCACTGGTGCCTCTTGGCGTCGCCGTTTAAAATTGGGTCCTGTCAGCCTGCACATCGCTGTACTTGACGATCCACTAATTCTCTGCGCCAATACGATGGCACTGTGTACCTGATGATGCTCTTTGGGCAAGCTGGAAGAAAACGAGTTGCGCGCAGAGGCGCGCTGCCCTCCTCAACGATCACCGCGCTGTGTCAAATCACATGTTTACGGCATTCTCATGTCTCCACTCCTCTTGTTCACATCGCATTGCGAACTGCCTCTGCTTTTCAGCAGCTTGCCATCTGTCGATCCCCTCAGCCACTGGAGAGCCAGATAGATGGGTCAGTGGAGTTCAGGATCATAGGACCGCCGCTTGACCTTTTCCGAGGAGGACAGAATGTTTGGCTTCCGTCTCATTGGAGTAGCTCTCCCCCCAAGTGTTCTTCAGTCAGGGTAATATACTGTGACATCACAAAGTCGTCTTTCTCAGATTAATGTAAATACTGTGAACATCACAGTGTTTCTACAGTCACAGGTAATATACTGTGACATCACAAGTGCCTCTACAGTACAAGGTAATATTACTGTGACATCAACAAGTGTTATCTACGTCAAGGTAATATACTGTGACATCACAAGTGAATTATACGAGTCAAGGTAATATACTGTGAACATCACAAGTGTTCTACAGTCTACAGGTAACTATTACTGTGACATCACAAGTGTTCTACGAGTCAGTATATATACTGTGACATACAACAAGTGTTACAACAGTGAGTAAAGTACAAATGTGACAATCACTAATGTGTTCCTCAGTAAGGTAATTATACTGTGACTGATCTACAGTGTTCTTCAAGTCAAGGTAATGTTACTTGACATCCCACAAGTGTTCTAAGTGCACATGGTAATGATACTGATGACATCAAAAGTGTATCTAAGTCAAGGTCTACATATAGATCTGACTATCACAAGTGTTCTTCAGTCAGGGTAATATACTGTGACATCACAAGTGTTCTACAGTCAAGGTAATATAATGTGAAATCACAAGTGTTCTTCCAGTCTTAATGTAAGTAGTACTTGTGACATCACAAAGTGTTCTACTAGTACGGTTAATATCCTAGTGACAGTTCACAAGTGTTCTAAGATCGCTCTATAGTTTGTCATAAGTCTACGGGGTTTGTTGTTGTGAGAGATATGTAGAACACTTGGTGGTATGTCACAGGATAGTACCTTGACGGTAGACATTGTATGATGCACAGTATATTACATTGATGGAAGAACACTGTGATGTCACAGTATATTACCCTTGACTGTAGAAAACTTGTGATGTCATCAGTTAATACCTTGGACGGAGAGTAACACTTGTGATGTCAAGAGCTATATTACATTGACTGTAGATACACTTGTGATGTCACAGTAGTATTACCTATGAGTCTGTAGAACACTTGTGAGTGTGTAACAGTACATTACCCATTGAGTGAAGAACACTTATGATGTCACAGTATATTACCGTGGTATTGAGGTAACAATTTGATGTCATCGAGATTACATTACCTTCACTGTTTAACACTTGTGATGTCACAGTATATACCTTTGACTGTAGAACACTTGTGATGTCACAGTATATTACATGACTGTGAACAACATGTGATGTCAACACCCCCCCCCCACAGTTATTACCTTGACTGTACGACACTTGTTGATAGTCAGCAGTATAATTATCCTTGACTTGTAGAAACACTTGTGATGTCACAGTATATTTACAATTGACTGTAGAGACTTGTGATGTGAACTGTATATTTACCTTTGACTGTAGGAATCACTTGGTGAATGTCAAGTATATTACATTAAGCTGAAGAAACACTTGTTGTGTCACTGTATATTTACCCTGACTGAATGAACACTTGGGGGAGGAGATAATTCAAATGAGACGGAAGCCAAACATTCTGGCAGCTGGTGAAGGTCAGCGGGCAGGTCAGGAATAATGAAATAATGACAACAGCTACTGGAATCTTCCGGGGTGAGGGGAGCGGACAGATGCAAGCTGCTGGAAAGCAGAGGCAGTCGCAATGCGATGTGAACAAGAGGAGTGGAGCAGAGAATGCCAGCAGTGTAATTGACAGCGGGGATCGTGGTAGGAGCAGCGACGCTCGGCCAGCAGTTCCCAAGGCATCATCAGGGGTAACAACAGGCGCAATCGGTTGGCAGCACGAGAAGGTATGGATCGCAAGTAGTCAGCGATGTGTCAGCTGACGGACACTATTTTGAATAACAGCGCGACCAAGAGGCACAGTGACGGTGGTGATTGGAAGCGGTGTAGGCGGCAGGAAGAGCTGTGGGGATTGAGCGGGGGGCATGGCCGCAAATGTCACCCAGCAGTCTCTCCTGTAGCTCCTGCTGCCCTTCAATCCAAATCGTTTATGCTGACGGCGGCGGTAGTATTACTGCGGAGATTTGAGTGGGGTTCACTTGAGTGCGCCGCTATCTCTCTCTGTGTTTCCGACCGGGCTGCAGGCAGGTCTGGGGAGGTGCTGACAACGCAGTGGTGGCTCGCTGTGGAGATCTTGGAGTGGGGTGCGTGTGACTTACCCTCCAGACTCTCTCCTGGTCCCCTGCTAGCAAAAGTAAGTACATTAATTCGAGAAAGTGAGGCAAGAAACGTACCAAAGTGACTGGTAATGCTGTTGTATATTATAAGGTATTACCTGGGTTCCAGACCGGAGCAGGAAAAAAATCAATTGGAAGGAGACTGTATCCCTATCATAAAGGTGGTACCTTAATACAGTGTTCATAGCAGCTCTGGATGACATGCTGCAGGCATTTTATGTGTTCGATTCTAACGCTGGCTCTATTCATGTTCATGGGCCAGATGAATAAAACGCCCATGTTGACTAGCCCGGGTTGATCTGAGCTACTTGCCTTAGAGTATTGTCTGATCTAGGTTCATCAGGATAGATCATGCTAGTGAAAACCATGTGGGTACAAGTTAGCTGTTAATAAACATGCCTCCAAAAAAGAAAAAGCAGTTTCACACGGACATCCCTCTTAGATAAGTAAACGTATATTGAATAATCCAGTTAGATATCTAAGAAAGGGCCTCCATCCATTTTATAAAAGGATTGAGCGGGCAAATGATATCAGGGGAGGAACAAACTAATTTGGAACACAGGATAGGACTATTTCCTAAGGGAAATATGAGGAAAGCAGTAAAATAGATTACAAGTGTGGCAACAAAAGATAGAGGAGTAATAAACGGTAAGGTTAAAAAGTGTCGGCTAAAAAAAGAAAAGAAGCTTAAAAAGAATTGAATAAGGCAGCTCGGGGAAGTAAAAAACTAGCTAATGAACGAACACTTATACTAGAAATAGTGGGGCTTTTAAAGAGAAACTCATAAATGAAGCCAGATTTACCAGATGCCAAATCGCAAGCAAGAGTTGGGAGGAGAGGTAGAAGGAAAAGAGGAAGAGGAAGAAGAAGAAGAGGGTGCAGAGGAAAGCTTAGGAGAAAGTGGTAGGAAATGGATGAGGATATTATAACCCAAACGAACCTATTTTGGCAGCCAACAGGGAGTTATAAAGATCAGGGGACGAAGCTAGAGGAGTACCCAATACAGATAGGGGAGTCAAAAGTCTTCAGATAGAGGGAATGTCCAGCTCAACAAAATGGTACTACACTAGAATCAGGCGGAAGATATGGAGGACCAAATTCATGGGAGGGCATAGATAGTCGGGTGGGATGCTCACTAGAAGAAGATAGTCAGTTGGAGTCCCAGTTGGTCCAGTCTCTTTTGCTTTCGGGGACGGACTTCCCGAAGGAAGGAAAGGAATAAACAAAGAAGATAACAAGGGTCAAAAACAAAAGGAAAAGTTGGTGGGGAAAGCCAACCACCGAATAGTGTTGATGACAAATCACGGTAAGTTTTCGTGGTCACCCCAGGGAACTGGAAAGCAAGGAGGATAGTTTATGTTATGGCTGTATGGCCATGAGGCAGAGGAAGAGAAATGGGAGGCGAGATGGTGATCAATGCATTGTTAGGTAGCAGAGAAAATATCTCTGAATTAGGAATTGACCAAGCCATACTATCATAGGGGAAGACACGTCAGGAAACCGGCAATGTGGGAAAAAAACATAGAAAAAAAATGCTGGTTCCAGCAAGAGTGAATGTGGGGGAAAGATATGGGTATAATTGGGTATGAAAGTATGGGGGAGAGAGGGGAAGGAGGGGGAACAAAGATGGGGTGGAATGGTAGGGGATGAATGAGGGGATAAATGGGGGTGGAGAGAACTGAAATGGAATGGATGGAGAGAGGTAATAAGGGCAGAACGGAAGGTACTGTTAATATGAATCATGTTTTTCCCAGGGAGTTGATAGTAGATAGAGGGTGCTGGTGGAGATGCACGGCACATGGAAGGGGGGAGGGTGCTGGCCCACTGCCTTCCCCAGCCACACCAGGGCCTTCCTCGGCCGTACCAGGTCCGTCAACTTCAGGTGCGGATGGGAACAGGAGCTACGCCAATGTTGTGGCTGGGGGAGAGGGGGGTTCTGGACTGCCTCACAATTATAAGGTGCAGTAGAGACCAGCGTCGCTTTTTGGCAGGCTACTGAAAAATTGGGGAGGAACGGTCACGGTAGTTGGGCAGGGAAATAACCGTTGTCCTTTTGGATGTGGTAGGGCATAGGGATTGACCGCCTTCCGTGGAGAGCAATAGGGACGGGAGAGGGGGAGCAGGCCCCTCGGACAAACCGGAGGGGGGTGCCAGAAGGAACGTGAGTACGTCTCAAATGGTCGGGCAAATGAGCGCTAGTTCCACCCTAGGGCCAACGGGTGGTGGAGCTTCAGGTTTTGGATGGGTTGTCAGGGCGATAGACATCTTCTGCCCCCTGTTTCACACCTTATGGGTCCCACCAGTGTAAGACATTAGCTTCGTGCGGGACGAGGGTATGGAACTCTTTTCGGTCCCGTCAAGTAGGTTAAGAAGTACACGTCCGAATGTGGCTGTGATTCGCTGAGACAATGCGATATCAAGACAGATAATATTAAGGAAAGTGACCGTTTTGACTGTAAAACGAGTCCCTGATCTTATATCGACTTCAAAACATGGCGTGAAGCAGATACGGTGAAAGTGATGTTTACAGATCTATATTACAAAGAACAGGGAACGAAACACGCATCTGGTCAGGGGCCTGGACCTGTATGGGTCAGATTGAAGGTATACATGGTAAAGACCACGTCAAAAATATACACATCCTCAGCTTTATTGGGAAGAGAGGAATACTGGTCTTTACCATAGGGACAGCCGAAGCTCTGACACGGTCGCGGCGAACACCACACATTTTAGTGCGCAGGGTAAGGCACGCAGGTGTGCAGCTATGTGTGGCGGATACTGGGACATTCAATGCTGCATTAATGTGGCAGGGTTCGCCTGTTACTTGTGTGGTGACCGAGGGAAAATCTTAATGACACATGCCCTCGCTCTTTAACCAATCGAGCGTCCTTAGGCTGGAAGGAAGGGAGAGCTGCAAAGAGGACGTTGGGGACGGAAGCTGGAGAGTGGAAATCAAAACACGTAATGGATGAGAGGGCAGAGGGGATCAATGATAAAGAAAACAAAATCGGAGCACAACAAAGGCGACATGGATGCTCCAGATAGGAGAGACGAGGGGGCACCCACAGGACCCATGCCAATGGGTTACAGACCTTCAAAGGATGCAGGTTTCCGGTTACCGAAACAGATGTCCTGAGGCCCCGGGAAAGGTTGATTCTGGTGAGGAGACCAGGAGGTAGGTGAGAGAGAGGAGGAGGCGACTCTCCCGCAAGCGTCTTATCACCTCAGAGTGTGCTGAGAGTGAAGAGGAGATGCAGGCCACAAAACGGGGTGCTCAAAAAAGGGATGAGGAGCAAGAGAGAAGAGGCAGGCGCCTCGACCTCATTGGAATGGGACCACTCATAACATTAACCCTGAGTAGCCAGGTGCCGGGCTGTAAAGGAAGGTCAAGGTAAAATTTCCCCTGCTGACCGGACCTCAAATCAATTACCAAGCAATTCAAAGACTAGTTTCCCATCTTATGGGGCAGGAGGACGGACAGAGGGAACGAGGTGATCACACTAAAAAAAGGGCAGAGGAGCTTCAGGAGAGCGGCGCTAGTGTGGTGCCAGAGGACCGTAAAACTTGAAGGGAAGGGACGGCTGGGGACAATGAATAAGATAGGGGTATGTGTGGTGGTGGGATGGGAAAGGAAGGGATAGTGGTGGAGGGAAAAAAGTAGATAGTTGGTGGTGTGGAAATGGATGTCTCCTCGCAGGTCTGAAGAGACAGAAACATGTAGTCTCTGATGAGGACAAGGATGGACGGGCATCGGTAAGAAGAAGGCTGTAGAGCTGATCATCAATGATGGCCGCCACAGTATTACGGTGACGCTGAGACTCAGTATTACAGTAGACAGCGTAAAATATAATGTGGCTAGATATAAGGATTGATTTTTTATCAGCAGTGTTGAAGATGATGTTCTCTTTTTGCAAGAGACCTGATTGACGGAATCAGGCGGAGTCATGAGGAAAGGCAAGGAGGGGAATGGCGAGCAGTGGCTTCTTACTGGTACTACTCTGCGCGCAGAGCCATATCTACGGGTGGCAGTCTTTTTTCTGCCGCGGTTGAATGAAGGAGGGTGATTGAGCTCCGAATTGGGGTGATTGTTGATAACCTAGATGTCTCATGAAGGGACAGGAGAGCTCAGGTCAATAAATATCTTTGCTCCCCAAGAGTGCCTGGGTTAGGGGAAATGTCTTACTACCCGTTTATGAGGGGTTAAGCTTTTTCTTTACGAGCGGAAAGTAATACTTTGGCGGAGATTTCAATACCGTCACGGAGATATCAGGGGATAGGGGAAGTGCCAGAGGTGTGGCTTCATGATAGGCGTACGACTATGAATAGAATAGTTAGTGAGGCTCGTCTGGAGGATGTCCAAATCGGCACCACCCCGAACCACAGTGGGTTCACCCTATTACAGAGGTAGCGAGATTAGGTCTAGGACTAGTTAGGTTTTTTTAAAGGTGGAAAGCTGTCTCGGTCACCCTTATCGGTGTAGAGGTAGAGTTTACCGACCCACTGTATGAGTTTTATTTTCTTTGAATGTTGCAGAGACTCCCGCATGGGTAGGAGGGTTTTTTTTGGAAGCTCAATTACGTAAATAATGGAAGAAGCCGAGAAGATTAGACCAATCTTTTGAGGATTTCTGACAGACGCCAGATTACCGTTCTCTGTGTTAGGCAATTAGTAAGTCAGAGTGGTGGAGAATATTAAGGAAATGGGCAGCGGGGTTCTTCCGCCAGAACCTCTACCTCAGAAGCTTGAGAAAGGTATCGACTATGTGTCAGGACTGATGGTAGAGAAACTCGAAACATTTAGTCTCGACTGGAGGTGAAAGTGATGAGGTCTCCAGGGTGAAAGCATTGCTAAAGGATGTACAGTTGAAAGGACACGCATCCTTAGTTTTGAGAGTGGACTTCGGGTACCGCTACCCCAGACCCCCTACAGAAATGACAGGAGGTGGGTTGTAGTAAAAAAAAAAACATTTTTTTTTAGTTACGGGACTGAACAAGAATAGTTACAGGACTACTCTGAGGAAGTCGCAGTTCAGACATCTTGGAAAATCGTTGTCTTTATTACTCATCGTTCTTTGAGAATGAAGGAGTGATAAATCAGAGACAGATGTCGGATTTTATGCTGAACAGCATTCCTGAGCCAGGAGTAGACCCGATTTTTGAGGGATTTGAAAAAGTATGATAAGAGAGGAGGAAGGTAGAAGGGGCTATTGATGGCTTAGCTCTCAACGAAGACCATGTTACAGATGGTCTAACAATCTGAGGTTTTATAAGATCTCGTTAGGACGCTTTGGCTCACCTATTGGAAAGAGTCAGTAAATGAGATGATTGGGACTACGGTACTAAGTCCCAGGTCATGAAAGATTCAGCTTTATCATATTGTTCAAACGGTGTTAAGGATCCGATCCCGCAGTGAGAACTCGGCGTCACATAGCGCTATACTCAAGGGGAAGATAATGATCCTGGCTAAAGGGCGGTAAATAGGCTATAAAATTTGCCTCTTGATCCTTTCTCTTCGAACAAACAATGTTCCGTTCCGGTAGTAGCAAGATTTAGGGCGTCCAGATGGTGTCACCCACAAACCACACGGAGGAATGTGGAGAGGGCAGGGCTGGTTCACTGGAAGGGGTTCATACTGTGCATGGACAGGCAAATGCCTTGATCGGGTCAACCCATGAGTATCCTCGGGTCCGACTCTCTTGAGATATGGTCTGCACAGGGGGGTTTGTTATATTGGTTAATAGACATTATCACAGAGGGGCTGAGAGAGCTGATTCACTCGTTAACGGGTGGATTGGTCCGGCCTTTCGAGGTCGGGTACGGGGTGCAGTCAGGAGCTGTCCTTGAGCACACCTGCTTTAAACATGTTGCGATATCGACCCACATTCCTCCAGAAGACTAGTATCGTGGACCGATTGGCGGGGGTGAGGATGGGCTGCGGACCTCGCGGCGCCCCCCTTGAAGGTCGGGGCTTATGCAGTCGACGTGACTTGTGATGTTGCTTCCTAGGGAGAGGCGGTTTGGTTTGATGTCGGATGTTGAAAGTGTACTAGGAGGCAAGATACGGGTCCATGATTAACGGGAAAATGCGAAAAGCCTTTGCTGGGAGCAGAGGAACAAATTTTCGGTTCTTCTGGGACACCTTCCTCTGTGCCCAGGCGACGATTATAGGTTATAGGCAATTGAATTCGGCCAGGGTCGTAGGTACCCAAGGAAAAAAAAAACTGGGAGGACAGGCTAAACAATGACAGAATCACGGAAAGTGGACCAGTGGAAAGGGCTTGCGGTCTACTTAAAACACCTTAAGAGAAGGGTGGACCTGATCAAACTTTCAGGATCCCGTTTTATTAATCTATTTGGCAGTGTGTGCATTGGCAGGTTTTCTGAGCACGGATTATAGTATGTTTTTCAGATGGCTAATGGGGAAGCAGGACTTAACTGAATCCAATAATGGGTGGTGAAATCGTACGAGTGAGACTAGTGGGGGTTAGGTATGGTTTAACCCCGTGGTGTTATAACCAAACACGCTCTTTTTAAGATAAACATAGCCACCCTTAGGGAGAGGCTCTCTACTTGGGTAGACTCCTGTTGGGAGTGGTTTCAGTTTAACTCTTCAGGAATGGGAGTCAGGAGGTCGTGTGAGAGATCTTCAGGGTGATCAGGACAATACTTCCCGGCTCCGTTGCATGACTCTGAAGACAATCCGACGTGGGTGGTTGGAGGGAGTGCGGAGATAATGATCCTCTAGACAGAAATCCCTGAGATGAAAGGGTGTTGTATAATCACTTCATGTAACCTTTGCCTTTTTTTTATTCGCCCTACGAAGGATTGCCCAGGCCGGGATCTGAGGGTTAGGTTACGTTTATTAAATTAACTTAGGATACCGCAGAAAGTTCTGGGATACGAACATGGCGTTGCTTACATGGTAAGCTAGCATGTGAGGACAATGTGGTTGTTCATAAACTCCGAGGACAGACATTTGCCCTCGAGGAGGAGTGTAGGTTGCATTGCTCGGAATGCATGGTGAACATTCCTACCTCCATGACCATAAAATGTAGAGGTGTATAAACAGGGTGGGAGCACTCTCAATTGGTTGGCCAGGTTTGGCAAACCTCTCCTACGTCGGAGTGGGTTTATGAACATTCAAACCACACTGGTGGTAGGGGACAAGTGCACTTTATTGTAGTATAGTTCGAGTGGTCAGGTATTCAACTGGTGCGCACGGTGTTTAGTCGCGACCGTCACAGAAAATTCTTCCCGAGGTAAAGGTGGTTAGGCAAATCTTGGATGATCTGGGTGAAGGTGCGATTCTATGGAGTTTGGCGAGGATTGGGGGCTGAGGGGGCATCAACCCTATGGAGGGGACTTGTCTTTGAGGTTCAATGATCTCTTGAAATCCGCCATACCTGGTGAATGGGCTATTGCTTAAAAGTAGATTTTTGTTTTGTTTTTCTGGAAGGCAGGTGAATGGGCTTACAGACATCGTATCAGGGACCTTGCTGATGGGGAAGGGTACGATTAAGAGTGACTGAAAGGAAAGTGTACATGATAGGGTTGGGTTTGTATTAGTGGTGCATGTATATTATTGAGACAATGAGATAGGTGGAGGGGATTGGGACTGAGAGGGAAACTGCGCGGTTTGAAAAATATGTATAATAATGTATAAAGTATATATAATATTTTAGGAAGTATAATATAAGTTTAAAAAAAAAAAAAGGTGAGAGTTATACCAGAAAAAAAGGAAAAAAAAAACAAAAAAAGGTGAATAGATGTAGTATAATATGGGGCAGTGGGTTAATTGTTAGGTTGGGTGGGGTCTTTGGGGGGAAAGAGTCTGTTCTGTTTGTAGTATCAGTGGACATAAGAACTGTTAGTAAGAATCAGTACTCAGGGTTAAGGGAAAAAAATATTGTAGGTGTGTACTTATATTTATATTTAAGGGTGATATTGGATACGGTTGGGTGGGGGTTTCAAGGTGGAGGGGGAACGAGTTGGCTATTGATATGGACATTAAGAACTTTGGATTTTGGACTCAAGGGGCCAAGAACTCAGGGTAGGGGGTTAAAAGGTTTGATAGTATCTGTGTTGATTTTTATGTAGCATTTTTGTAAAGTTGTGTATACGAGTGTACATAGGTATCATAGTGGTGGGCCTGCAAGGGTAGGATGGAAATTGTTAATAATGTAAGATTTTTATTATAGTGGGAAAGGATGCCGAGGGTGAGATATGGATGAGATGCGACCAGCCCTAGGTTTATTTCATGTATGGAGTTTTTTGTCTATGTTCTGTGACGTATGTTATGTATGAGTTCATCTTTAAAATTAATAAAAGAGTCACAGTATATTACCTTGACTGTAGAGCACTTGTGATATCACAGTACATTCTTGAATGAAGAAACTTGGTGACTGTCACAGTTTATTACTTGACTGAGGACACACTTGTGATATCACAGATACAATAACTTTGACTGTGTAACACTTGTGATGTCACAGTATATTACTTGAACTGAGGAAACTCTTGTGATGTCACAGTATTTTACATTTACTTTATAAAACTTGTGATGTCACAGTATTTATCCGCTGACTGGAAGAACATCTTGTGTACGGGTTGCGCTGACATACATATGCCGGAAAGCGCGCCAAACCGTTGATAATCAGGGTGTGGCTTCCTCAGCGGCACAACCGCAGATCAGATGGCAGATGCAGGCGGTGGCGTAGCCGAAGTGCAGGGCAGGGTACTGGGGCTGATAAAGGATGCTGAAGCATAAGCCTTAAGAACAGAGTCCCAGATAGGTGCCAGAATATATTTAGCAGCAGGATACAAGAGGAGAAGATGTACAGCAAGTATACTTAGCAGAAGGACAAAATAACTGGACAGGCAGAAGTACACGCAGCTAAGGGTCACGCTCTAGTGCAGAAGACCAAGAGACAACGAACTGACGAACAGAAGGACAGGGAGAGAAGTTCGTTTAATTATAGACAGAGGTCAGGGGTTCATCTTTGCAGGAACAGGAAAAAACTGTGTCAATAAATGCGGTGCTTGTGACGAAATAAAAAACCCTAATGCGGGTGTGGAAGGTTAAAAATCACTAAGAGACAAGGAGAACCTAAGCAGGCCTGACAGCCTTACCCGTGCGCCCATAAGCATCGGGGGACAACCATACCCAATTCACTGCTACACGAGAAACCGCCCTAACGAACTCCGAACAGAGAGTGTGCCACCTAGTGGCGGAGAGGTGTGCAGCACAGGACGCCAAGGAGCTGGAGGGGAAGCAGAGTTGGTGAGGCGCCCAGCAAGGTGGAAGGAAGCCAAGACAGGTTGCGTGAAGAGAAACGGAGACCATGACGGATGTAGCCCAGCAGCGGTCCGGGAATGAGAGTCACGGAGCACGCCGACGGGTCAGTGGCGTGAACCGTGACAAATATGCTGATGTCACAGTATCTTAACTGATGTAGATATATACTTGTGATGTCACAGGAATATTAAATTGGATGAAGAAAAGGTGTGATGTCACAGTATATTTACGGTTGACTGAAGAACACTGTGAGTGTCATAGTATATTTCGTTGACTGAGAAACACTTGTGATGTCTCAGTATATTACATTAGACTGTGTGAACTCTTGTGATGATAACGAGTACATTACCTTGACTGAAGAACACTTGTGATGTCAAAGTACATTTACCTTGACTGAAGAACACTTGTGATGTCACAGTATATTAGCTGACTGTAGAACAATTGTGATGTCACTGTATATTTCCTTGGACCTGTGAGAATACTTGTGATGATCTCTAGTATTTACCTGGACTGGAGACACTTGTGATGTTACGTATCTTACCTTGACTGTAGAACAATTGTGATGTCCACAGTTGTATTACCTTGGCTGGAAGAAAGTTGTGGATGTCACAGTTATTACCTGACTGAGAACACTTGTGTGTCACATGTATTTATTACCTTGACTGTAGAACATTGTGATGTGTCACAGTATAATACCTTGGAATGTAGTAATACTTGTGTTGTCACAGTGTTTGATACCTTGACTGTAGATACAATTGTGATGTCACAGGTACATTAATTGACTGTTTAAACCTTTGATGTCCACACGAATATTTTAACTTGACGGAAGGAACATTGTGATGTAGTAGAAATTACATTGACTGTAGAACATTGTAGATGTCACAGGTATATTAACCTTGACTGTAGAACACTGTGTGTGTCACAGTACATTTACCTTCGACTGTAGAAAACCTTGGTGGATGTCACAGTATAGTACCTTGAACTGAGGAACACTTGTGCATGTCACAGTTATATGTAACATTGACTGTTGCACACTGTGGATGTCACAGTACATTTACTTTGACTGAAGAACACTTGTCATGTCACAGTATATTACCAGTTGGACCTGAGGAAACACTTGTGTTTATCGACAGTACATTACCCTTGGACTGTTAGTAAAACTGTGATGTCACAGTATATTACCTTGGATGTAGATAACAAATGTTATGTCACTGTATATTAAATGAGATCTGAAGAACACTTGTGATGTCACAGTATCTTACCTTGACTGTAGAACACTTGTGATGTCACAGTATATTACCTTGGCTGAAGAAATGTTGTGATGTCACAGTATATTACCTTGACTGAAGAACACTTGTGATGTCATAGTATATTACCCTGACTGAAGAACACTTGTGATGTCACAGTATATTACCTTGACTGCATAGTACACTTAGTGAGGTCACAGGTAATTACATTGACGTGATGGAACAATTGTGATGTCAACAGTATTTTTCCTTTGGCTGCTAGAAACCAAGTTGTGATGTCAACAGTAAATTCACTTAGCTGTATGAAAACAACTTGTGATGTCACAGTATATTACCTAGAATGTAGACTCTTGGTGATGTACGTACATTACCTTGGACTGAAGAAACACTTGTGTTGACACCAGTGAATTACCTTGACTGAAGAACACTGTGATGTCACAGTATATTAGCTGGGACTGTAGAAAGCACTTGTTGATGGACACAGTATATATAACCTTGGACTGTAGAACACTTGTGATGTCACAGGTCTTATTAACATCTGACATGATGAACAATTGTAGATTCGTCAGAGCTATCAGTTCCTTGACTTTAGAACACATTGTAATTGTCACAGTCATTACCTTGACTGATAGGAACAATTGTGATGTAACAGTTTATTTCATTGACGGTAGAAACAATTGTGATGTAATAGTATATTACCTTGGACTGTAGAAACTTGTGATGTACAGTACAATTACCTGGAACCTGTAGAACAGTTTGTGATGCAAAGTAAATTACCTTGACAGAAGAATACAATTGTGATGTCAACAGTCTTATACCTTGGGGATCTGTAGATAGCAATTGTGAGGTCATAGTATATTAACCTGACTGAAGGATACACTTGTGATAACATAGTATATTACTTGACTGAAGAAAAATTTTGATGGCACTCAGGATATGTGTTACCTTGAATGTAGAAAACAAATGTGATGTCCACAGTATATTAACTTGATTGTATGAACACCTGTGATTCCCCCGGGGGGCCGGGGGAAAAAAAAACCCCCCCCCCCCCAAAAAAAAAATTTTTCCCCCCTTTTTTCCCCCTTTTTTTTTTTTTCCCCCCCAAAAAAAAAAAACCCCCCAAGTCCCCCCCCAAAAACCAGGGTTTTTTTTCCCCCCCCCCCCTTTTTTTTTTTTTTCCCCCCCCCCAAAAAAAAATTTTTTTTTTTCCCCCAAAAAAATTTTTTAATTTTTTGGGGCCCCCTTTCCCTTGGAAAACCTTTTTTTTTCCCCCCCTTTTTCCGGGGAAAAAATTTTGGGAAATTTTTTTTAAAAAAACCCCCCTTTTTTTTTTCCCCCCCAATTTTTTTTTTCCCCCCCCTTTTTTCCCAAACCCCCCCCCCCTTTTTTTTTAAAAAATTCCTTTTTATTTTTTTAAAAAATTTTTAAAAAAGGGGTTTTTTTTTAAAAATTTTTTTTTCCCCCCCCCAAAATTTTTTTTTTTTAAAAAAATTTTTTTTTTAAGGGAATTTTTACCTTTTTTCCCCCTTTTTTTTTTTAAAGGTTTTTTTTTTAAAATTTCCTTAAACCTTTGGGAAATTTTTTAAAAAATTTTGGGGGTTTTGGGTTTTTCCCCCCCTTGTAAAAGGGGGTTTTTTTTTAAAAAATTTTAAAAACCTTTTTTTTTAAAAAAACCCCCTTTCCAAGGGAAAAACCCCTTTTTTTTTTTTGGGGCCTTTTTTAAAAAAATTTTTTTCCCCCGGGGGTTTTTTTAGGGGGAAAAAAGCGGAAATCAAAAAAACCCCCCCCGGGGAAACGGGTTTTTTTTAAAAAAACCCCTTTAAAAAAAAAATTTTTTTGGGCCCCGAAAAGGGGGAAAAAATTTTTGGAAAACCCCCTTTTTTTAAAAAATTTTTTCCCTTGATTTTTTTTTTTGGGGAAAAAAAAATTTTTTTTAAAACAAAAAATTTTAAAACCCTTTTTCCCCCCCCCGGGGGGGTTTTTGAAAAAAAATTCCCCCCGGGGGAAAAAATTTTTTGGGGCCCCCTTTTTCCCCCTTTTTTAAAAGGGGGCCCCCCGGGGAAAAATTTTTTTTTAAAAAATTTTTTTAAAAAAACCCCCCCGGCTAAGTCCACCTCCTCTTGCATGTTGCATCTCTTTAAAATCTGCTTCATTTATCGATTTCACTTTAAAAGCCCCACGATTTTCTAGTATAACAAGTGGACTACTTTTTAGCTAGTTTTTCATCACTTCCCCGAAGTGCCTTATCTCAATTCTTTCCTTTTAACTTCTTTTTCTTTTTTAGGACCGCCACTTTTTACCTTACGATTCTTTATCTCCTCTATCTTTTGTCATTTGCCACACAGTAACCTTTTTACAGCTTTTCCCCATATTCCTTAGCGAATATGCTGGTTATCTTGTTTCCGAATATATTTGGGTCCTCCCCTGAAATCATTTCCCCCTAACTTTAAAAAAGGATGAGGCACTTTCTTTATATATGCGCTAACTGGGATTTTATTCAATTACCTACGTTCCGTAAGGGACCTACCGGGGACCTTGTTTTTTCTTTTTCTTGATGCAGTTTACTTACTGCTCACACTGTAAACCACTGGTTGCACTGCATTGATCTACTGACTGAACCTATATGCAGACAATCTAATGGCGCAAGCGCAGATCTACCGGTGCGAGGACAGGGCTTTTTGCATCTCTGGCCATGAACAGGCAATTGCCACCAGTAAAAATAGAACACACAAATGGGCCTGCAGCAGCACCATAACTGCTCCAGCAAACACGCTGTAATAGGACCACCCACCTTTCTATTGATAGGATACATCTCTTCCACATGATTTTTTCCTGTCTCCGCAGGAAACCAGAAGACCTTTAATTGAACAACACATTACCACACTTTGCGGACAGTTCTTTGCCTTCCACTGTCCCACTACATGAGCAACCTTACTTTTGATGCAGGGCCATGGAAGATCTGGCACCACTCACATGCACCCCCACTCAAATCTCCAACGCGTGCCCCACTGCCGTCATCACCCACCAGTCCCTCATGCAGCCACGCGGGAAAGCACACGCAGGAGAGATACCGGGCGCACTCAAACGAACCCTCACTCAAATCTCACGCCCTCACAACCGCCGCTCGATTGCCAGCATAAAGTTTGCTTGAGCAGCAGGCGAGCTACAGGGAGAGACTGGCGTGCAATTTGGCCATGCCCCCCCCCCTCACATCCCCACACGCGGCTCCCTGCCTCCTACACCGCTCATTCTCCACCGGCACACTGCTGCCCTCTTGGCGCGCATGCTTTTTAAAAAAATAAGGAACCCCGCCACTGCACATGCCCGCTCCTTGCCTCCTAGACCATCGACTGCTGCCCACATGCCTGTGACCTGACTGATGCCTTGGAGACTGCGCCTGTCCCGACGCGTCGCTGCACCCTACAATCTATACCCGCTCGTCAATCACACTGCAGCATACGCTCTTCTGCACGCACTCCTCTGTTTACATCGACTTGCGACTTCTGCCTCTGCGCTTTCCAGCATCTGCAGCTGTCCGCTCCCCTCACGCACCGGTGAAGCGACGCCATATAGCCGGTCAGAAAGTTCAGGATCCTACCCCCTTCCCCGACCTTCTTCCAGGCCAGCACAATGTTTGAGAATTCCCTGCTCATCATTGATAGCTCTACCCCCCAAGCACATGGAAGATCATTCCCCCAAGACGCCGCTCAGCGCAACATGAAAGTGCACTCGACACCTTCCTCAAGACTCAGCCACTTCACACGAAGGTACTGAGTACCTCACAAGATGTTCTTACATCAGTACAGGTAACATACTGAGACATCACAAGTGTTCTTCAGTCAGCTACTATATGTACACCACAAGTGTTTCCTGCATCGAGGGTTCAAATTGACGATCACATCTGTTCTTCAGTCAAGCGTAATATATCGTCGACACATCACAAAGTGTTCTACAGTCAAACTAATATACTGTGACCATCACAGTTTCTACATCAAGGTACAATATAACTGTGACATCATAAGTTTCTACGCTCAAGGTAATATACTGTTGCACATCCACAAGTTTTCTACAGTCAACTAATATACTGTGCGCATCACAAGCGTGTTCACCAGCCAAGGTAATGTACTGTGACATCATAAGTAGTTCTACGTCAAGCTAATATACTGTGACATCACACATGTTCATTCCATCAGCCTAACATATACTTGACATCACACAAGTCAGTTCTTCAGTCATGTAATATCTGTACACATTCACAAGTGTTTCTACTGTCAAGGTAAAACTACTGCTGACATCACAAGTGTTCTCTCAGTCATGTAATAACTGTGACATCACAAGTGTCTCTGCAACACAAGGTGATTAAATGTGACATCATCATCTTTTCTTCCATCAAGGGTAATAATACCTGACATCACCAAAGTGTTCTACAGTCAAAGTAACATATACTGTGACTATCCCAAATGCCTTCAGTCAGCTAATAATACTGTGGACACTCACAAGTGTATCTACAGTCAAGGTAATATACTGTGAACATCCACAATGTTATACCTTCTTCAAGGTAATATACTGTGACATCCACAAGTATTCTACTGTCAAGGTAATATACTGGACACTCACCAAGTGTCTCTATCCAGCAAAGGTAATATACCTGTGACATCACAAGTGTTCTCTAACAGCAAAGTAACTAACTGTAACCTCACATAGTGTACTACAGCTCAGGTAAACATACTGTACACCCCAAAAACCCACAAAAAGGGGTCTTTGTTCACCACGTCCAAGGTAATAACTGTGACATCACAAGTTTCTAGCAGTCCCCAAGTAATATGACTGTGACACATCACAAGTGTACACAGTCAAGTAATATACTGTGACATCACAAGTGTTACTTCTATAGTCAAGACAACAAATGTGACATCATAACAGTCAAGGTAGATATACTGGCGACATCACAATCTTGGGGGGGTGGTTTTCTACACCCAGAGTAATATACTCCTGACATCAAAATTGTTCATCAGTCAACGTACTATACTGTGACATCACAAGTCTGTTTCTCAGTCAAGGTACTACTACTATGACTCACCCAATAGTTCTCAGTCAAGGTAAGTATACTGTCGACATCACAAAGTTTTCCCCCTTCCAGTCAAGGTAATACACTGTGACACTCACAATGTCTCTCAGTTTAGGATAATATACTGTGAGCTTCCACTAAGTGTTCTAAGCAGTCAAGGTAATATACTTGACATCACAATTTCTACAGTCAAGTAATATACTAGTGACAACACAAGTGTTTTCTTCAGTCATGATGTAATCATACTGTGAGCACGATCTGCGAAGCAAGGTTGCACGTATGGCGAACCACGCTCATATGCCACTTGAATAAAACATAGCTATAAATCTATTCTTCTTGCTATCGCCTTCAAACTCTTATTATAAGCAAGAGCGCTCTATTCCTCATCGCATCCCCTCATTGTATATCCTAATGAACCCAACGGGTAAGCTTATTCTACATCGTTCCTTATCGTAATAATACTGTGAACATCACAAGATCGTTCTACACAGTAACAGTCATAACAATGCGTCTGACATCACTCTGTTCTTCTTCAAGGGAATGATAACCGTGACATCACAAGTCTTTCTACAGTCCAAAGTCATATGACTGTGACATCACAAGTGTCTAGCTGTCCACACGGCTAAAGACTGTGCCAACACAAGTGTTCTACTGTCTCAAAGGTCTTACTGTACCTCCACAAGTGTTTCTACAGCCAAGCCGTTATCATACTGGTGACACACAAGGTGTCTACAGTCTACGCACTATACTGTGGACATCACAATTTTCTATCAGTCCAAGGTTACATATACTGCTTGACATTGGCACAAGTGTCTACAGTCAAAGCGTAATATACTCGCGTGACATCACAAGCGTTCTACAGTTCAAGGGTAATATACTGTGACATCACAACTTTTCTACAGTCATGTTAAGTATACTTGCACATCACAAGGTGTTCTACAGTCCAAGTAAAATATACCTCTGTTCGACAGTGACATCACAATTTTTCTACTGGCAAAGGTAATATACTGTGACATCACTAGTGTCCTTCGTTCAGTCTAGCTAATATACACTACATTCACAAGTGATTCATACAGTCAAGTGACAACAACTGTGACATCACAAATGTTCTTCATGTCGAAGGTAGGATATACCCGTGACCATCACAAAGTGTTTCTACTGACAAAGTAAATACTCGGTGACATCACATATGCTCTTCAATCTTCTAAACTATACTGTGACATTCCACAAATGTTCTACATCAAGTTACATATACTGTACATCACAAGTGTACCTACTGTCAAGTAATCTATAACTGTCTGACATCTACAAGTAGGTCCCTCCTGTCAAGGTAATATACTGTGACAGTCACAATGCTCTCACACCCAAGAGTAATATAACCTGCGTACATCACAAGTGTTCAACATCAATGAACTAAACTGTGACATAAAAAGTGTTTCTACAGTCAAGGTATCCTATACTGACATGACTATGTTCCTCTCAGTCTTCACTAATATACTGTGACATCCACAATGTTGTACAGTCAAGTACTAAAACTGTGAGCACACAACGATGTATCTACAGTCAAGAGTAATATTCTGTGCCATATCAACGGTGTTCTACATCAAGTAATATTCTGTGGACATCACAAGTGTTCTACAGTCAAAGGTAATAACTGTGACATCAATAATGTTTCTTCACGTCACTAATATACTGTGACATCAACAAGTGCTTCACAAGGTATATACTGTGACATCACATAGTGTCTAACAGTCAAGGGACTATACTGTGACCTCACAAGTGTTCTACAGACTAGTACTATAACGGACATGACAAGTGTTCCACAGTCAGCTTAATATAGACTGTGACATCACAATGTCTACAGTCAAGGTAATATACTGTACAGTCACAAGTGTTCTTCATCATGTAATATACTGTGACATCACAATTTCTACATCAATTTAATACAAACTGTGACATCACAAGTGTTCTACAGTCAAGGTGATAAAATGTGACATCAACTATCTGTTCTCAGTCCAAAGTAATATACGTGTACAATCACAAGTGCACGTCAGTCAAGTAATATACTGTGACATCACAATGCTCTTCAAGATCAGCTAATATTACCTGTGGACATCACAATTGTTTTTCTACAGTCAAGGAAATATTAACTGTTACATCACTAGTGTTCTACTAACTGTCAAGGAAATATACTGGTGACATCAGCAATTGTCTCTGACTGCATGTAATATACATCTGTACATCACAATGTTCTACGTCAAGGTATATATACGGATGAGCAATGCACATATCGTTCTACACCAAGGTAATATACGTGACATCACAAGTTTTCTACAGTCAAGGTAGTATACTTGTGACATCACAATGTTCTTCTACAGTACAAGGTAAAATTACGTGACATCAAAGTGTTCTACAGTCAAGTAGTATACTTGGTGTACATCAACAATTGTTGCTACAGACAAGGGTAAAATACTGGTGACATCACAATGTATCTACAGTCCAAGGTAATATCACTGTGACATCACAAGATGTTTCTATAGTCAAAGACAACATAAATGTGACATCACAAGTGTTTCTACATTCAGGTAATATACTGTGGACATCACAAGTGTTCCTATCAGTCAAGGTAAATCTACTGTGACATAACAAGTTTCTACATTCAAGTAATATACTGTGACATCACACAGTTGTTCTTCAGACAGCTAATATACTGTGGACATCACAACTTTCTTCAGTCAAGTGTACTATACTGGTAACATCACAGTGATTTACAGACAAGGTATAATACAGTGACATCACACGTGTTTTCTACATTCCAGGAAATAATACTGTGTCGATCGCCAGATTGTGTTCTACAGTCAAGGTAAACTAACAGTGAACATCACGAAGTGTCTACAGTCAATGTAATTATACTGTGACTATCACAAGGTTTCTACATTCAAGGTACTATAATACTTGACAATCACAAGTGTTCTACAGTCATGTAATATACTGTCCAACACAAGTGTTTCTCTGTCAAGGAAAATACTGTGACATCCAAGTGTTCTTGCAGCACAAGGTAATATACTGTGCCATCACAAGTGTTCTACCAGTCAGGTACTAACTTGTGACACTCACAAGTATCTACAGTCAGGTAATATACTGGACATCAAAAGTGTTCTACAGTAAAGGTTATACTGTGACATCACAAGTGTTCTACAGTCAAGGTAATATTTTGTGACATCACCAATGTTCTACAGTCAAGGAATATTCTGTGACTTTCACAAGTGTTCTAAAAGCCAAGGTATATACTGTGACATCACAAGTTTCTAGTAGGTATATACTGACATCACAAGTGTTTTTCAGTCAAGGAAATATATGTGACATCAAAAGTGTTTACCGTCAAAGGTAATATACTGTGACATCACAAGTGTTCTAAGTCAAGGTAATCACTGTGAAAATCACAAGTTTTCAGTCAACGGTAAATATACGTGACATCACAAGTGTTCTCAGTCAAGGTAATATACTGTGACATCACAAGTTTTTTCAAGTCAGGTAATATACTGTGAAAATCACATGTGTTCTACAAGTCAAGTAATATACTGTGACATCAAAGTGTTCTACAGTCAAGGTAATAACTGTGAACATCAAAAGGGGTTCTTACAGTCAAGGTAATATACTGTGACATCACAAGTGTTACAGTCAGC
>JAODAL010043213.1:0-34069 GCA_025379985.1 Phyllomedusa bahiana | reverse complement strand
TTTTTGGGGGGCGACACGTTTAGATCGTGCAATTTGTTCTTCCCGGAACATGGACTCTGTTTCCTGCATGTCTGAGTCTTTGGTGCCACGATGCATTCTGCTAGATGCAGCGACAGAGGACCTTTCAGAGCCTTTTGTGGACATGTTAATCCCTGTTTATGTGGTACTGACTCTTTAAGATGGAGCTGCAGCTTGTGCACGCTGGTTAGGATGCCAAGTGCTGCTTAGATGGAGGACAACTCTGTGCTTGCTTGCAGACTGTGTGGGTCTTGCAGCAACTGCAGATTCAGCTGTGTTTTGACTATTCTGCCACAGATATACATTAGAGAAAGTCCCTCGAGGTTGTGAGAGCAATCTCTGCATAAGCTAATGGAAGACAGTGAACTCGCTGACATTAAGTTCCAGCGTGTTGCCAGTTGCATGTAAAGAGGATGCAATGGAGTTGCTTAAGGTACAGTTTTAATGAAGTTACCTTGAAGAACTGTATGCCATGCGGTCAAAACACAAGATGGATGACAGAGAAGAACAGGAGGTGATGTGAAGAGAAAGGAGAGGAGATGAGGAACAATGCACCATGGTAAAATTGGTTTAAGGAGAAGGAACGTGGATATAAAACAATGAAACCTTTAGCCAGAGGTGGCAGCATTACATAATATAAGAAAACATAACATTGTACAGTATACATATATGAAGCTGTTACAGAATAGCCAGAGCATTGCAGAGCCCAAAGGACATGACAAGATATTCAAAGTGGCCGTCACGGGTGTTGAAAGTGGTTTTCCACTCTTCCCCTTCTCTGTTGCGGATTAAATTGTAGACTCCCTGTAAATCAAGTTTCGTGAAAACCTTGGCCCCTCGTAGCCGGTCAAACAATTTTGCCATCAGCAGAAATGAATACCTTTTTTTACAGTTATTTTGGTAAGTCTGCGGTAGTCAATCCAAGGGCATAGTGACCCGTCTTTCTTCTCCACGACGAAGAAGCCTGGCGGGTGAAAAGGATTTGCGGACAAAGCCTTTTCAAAGATTGTCTTGAATGTACGTGGACATTGCTTGAGTCTCCGGAATGGAAAGGGGTAGACTCTGTCCCAGGGAGGAGTGGAGTCAGGCAGCAGGTCTATGGCGCAATCGTAAGAGCAATGTGGTGGGAGAGTCTCAGCCTGTTTCTCGGAAAAGACATCAGCGAAGTCTCGATAGTGGACCAGAAGACCGGTCAATGGCTTGGTAGATGTTAGGGGCAAAGTGGGACGTACTAGATGAGGTGCAGTAAGCCAGCGAATGACTTCACCTGTTTTCCAATTAAGCAATGGGGCATGACACTGAAGCGAAGGAAGACCAAGCAGGATTTCTGAGGAGGAATGGGGCAAGACGTGGAACACTATTTTTTCCTGATGTAGAACCCCTACATGAAGCATCAATGGTACAGTACAGAACTGAATGGCATCTTTCAGGCATTCCCCATTAACGAAAGAGATGAACAAGGGCCTTTCAAGGCGGGCCACTAGTAGCCGATACTTGGAGACAAGGGAGGTGTCTATAAAGTTTGCAACAGAGCCAGAGTCGATGAAAGTGGTGGCTCAGAATGACGTCTCGGGTGCAAGGCTGAGCGAGACTGGAATGATTAGGCGTTGAGAGGTGGTATGTGCACCTAGGAAGGCCTCTTCCACGAAGCCTAGGTGCAGGAGTTTCCCGGCTGCAGTGGGCAATCACGGATGAAGTGTTCAGCGCTGCCACAGTAGAAGCAGAGGCACTGCTGGCGGCGCTGAGTATGCTCTTCCACAGTCACGTGGGCTCTGTCAACTTGCATGGGTTCGTCCTCAGGAACTAATGAAGGAGGAAGTGAAGGTCAATGGAACACCGGAGTGAGGCGTGGAAAGCGGCATGGACATGAGAACTCACGTTGCGAGCGGAGATCTTGCTCTCTCTCCGTGAACCATATATATTTTCGGGTAGCCAAGCGGATAAGATCATCCAAAGAAATGGAAAGTCTCGTCCAGCCTACTCGTCCTTAATTCTCCTGGTGAGGCCTTGCTAGAAGATAATGACAAGGGCTTAGTTTTTTAATTCAAGCTCCAAAGCTAGTATGCAGAATTGCACTGCATACTGACCCACTGAAGAGTCCCTCTGCCAGAGGCGAAGCAGAGCTGCTGCAGCAGAAGACATACACCCTGGCTCCTCAAAGACGTTGGAACACTTGCAGAAACCCCTGTAGATTTGCTGTCACAAGGTCCCCTCGGTCCCAAAGGGGGATAGCCCAGGCCAAGGCTTCACCAAAAAGATGGATGACAACAAAGGCCACCTTAGCACGTTCCGTAGGGATTTGGTGGGCCATCATTTCCATATGAATAGAGCACTGACTGTGGAATCCTCTACATGTCTTCAGATTGCCGTCATACCATGTAGGAGGGGCAGATACAGCGTGGGCACTGAGGATGGAGCAGGAACCATAGCAGGTGGAGCGACAACAGATGAAAATGCAGCTGTGGTCGCAGGCAGAAGAACAGCAAGGTTCTGCATTATAAAAACGAGCTGGTTGATGCGTTGACTCTGTTGGTCATGATGTCCCGGATGTCAGGTAGAGGCACCCTGGCGGAATCCATGGTCAGAGTGTACTGTCACAGATGTAGGTAGATTCACTGGACCACTGCAAGTGATTGTATGAGCCATGCCAGGAAGCGCAGTCTAAGAAACCCCCGGTATTCACCAGAGCCCACTGCGAAGTGGGTTGGACTTGCTGCAGTGGGAAACTACCAGGTTGCTCCCCTTGACGTGACTTGCTTGCGGTGGCGGCTGGGGTAAAGCGTGGTACAGAATTGTAAGACGGAGACGTAGTCGGGGACAGGCGGTAAGGTCAGGGCAGGCAGCAGGCAAGTGGTCAGGAAATGTAAGCAGGGATAACTGGTACACAAGTAGACAAGAACTCACTCCTACGCTCCCTGAAACGCACAATAGAACACCGACACAAGCACACGCCAGTTTCATATTTTTAAATATTAAAGCGTTCCACACACTAAGCTGTCACTCCATCGATTGTAGGACCAACAGACAGGGAGGAACAGTAAACTGAAACCAGGAAAATAGCAGCGAGTTTGGTATCCCAGCATAACTTGGGCCCACCTGGTTCTGATAGTTCCAGGGACACAAACCTGTGGCATTGCCCTGCCACAATACAGTCCGTTTCACATCCAAAGATAGAAACAGCATGGCTCTGGAAGAGAGGAGCGTGTAGACCGTGCCAGGGGCATGATAGGGTGTGGCAGGGGTTTGATGTGGGATGTCCCAGTATGGTTAAAAGTAAGGGCCCACCTGGGCCCAGTGTCGTCTCCATTAGGAAGGGGGTTATGCAGAGCGTACCAGGAGCTTCCAACCAGCAGGCTGCATTCACCATTATATATGCCCAGCACAAATCAAACCTAAGGTAACTAGACACATATTGATGTTTCTTTTTTCTGTACCCATAACTTGCACCTCTGACCAGTATATGTATAGTTATATATCCCTATGTATGTAATGTGTGTCTAGTGTGCTCCTAAGGTGATTAATATATAAACTTTGATCCTGAGCTGTTCTGTTGTCTCGATCACACAACCTACATGTCCGTATTCTCAGTCCCGAATATATTACTAGCCCAGGGTAGGTTTTTGGCCCAGATATAAGTCTGTAACGGACCAGGCTTATAGCTAACAAGAAACTTATGGCAGTCTACTGGGCTGGCAGAGTTCTGTTTCACAGATCTCTCCCAGCCATTCAGTGTTGTGGGCAAGTGGGGTATCCTCTCACACTCCCTGGGTCTTCCTGTGCCCATGTGGACAGGGGTGAACTGTGGAACTGTATCTAGCTGACCTTGCTGACCTCCCTAGGGGGAGCACAACTTCACGAATACACCGCAAGTCAAGCCATCGACCCTCGAGGGGGGTACAGGTTCCCTGGCAAATGCCATTGCCATTGTCTTGATAAGATCATTTGTATATATTTTATAAATTTATTTTTGTAAATTTTGAAATACTTGGGCTCAAAGACACAATATGTTCTGTATATACATTTAATGAATCAAAAAAATAAAGAACGTACATACATAACAATTTAATTATCATTGAAAAAGTGGATTTAAGTATACAGTTTTTCCATTGCATATTGGAAAATAGTTAATATCCTTTTACTTTGCCCCTAATAAAATATTAATATATATACAAGTATGGCCATTGTGAAGAAGAAATAAATTATGTATAGTCCCATTTCTCATTACTGGATAATCCCAAGATTTCATGAAGCTTGAGAAGAAATCTTCTTAGTACAATTTCATGGATAGAAACCCAAGGAAAGTGCTGCACATTACAGCCCAAGGTAATGCTGCAAAATAGAAGAGAACATTTTTTTTTTTTTATCATACAGGATTCAATTTATAGATACATAGCATACTTTCCAAATATCCAACATTTGGAGGGACATTCCCCTATTTATGACACCCTGTCCCTCTTTCCTCTTTAGATGTGGATGCATGAATAAACTTACTTTATTGCTTCAGAAACTCTACCTAGTATATTATTTTATCATCTGGTCCAATTTTTGTACCAATAATTTACTAAAAATGTATTAATGTGTATAAATATTAATTAAAATCATAGATCCTGTAGTCCTTTTTGACAATCACAAAATGTGGGTATTATGTATATATCAGATTATAACGTAATAGATACTGTTACTCGATTGGGACACCGTTTGGTTTGAGGTTTAACCGAGCTTGTTTAAAAATGTTCTATGACTCTATCCCCAAGTAGAATCATAACCCCAAATTTGGGTAAGAGTTGGTTACTGTTGTTGAAGGTGTTTTAGGGGTTTAACTAACCAGTCCGGTGACACAATACTCTTTTTGGGGCCTAACATCCGGTATGATATCCAACATTATTGCTGGTTACTTCACCAGAGACTCAATATTATGGTAACCAGAAGTAATGTCACACACACAACATCCATTGTCATTTATGGTCACTGTAAGATTGGGCCCATGTAGAAGTAACTGGAACTGATAAGGGGCACAATTGTGGAATCGCCAGGCCTGTAAGTTAACCAGTAAAACAAACATTACCTAAGGTTAGGTTTACAGTCGATATATTTATTTATTTTGCCAATTTTTGCCTAAAAATGCATTTGGTCTGAGCCAAACGCGTGCACTCAGATTTGCGCTGAATTTGATTTAGATCCAAATCCAAGTAACCACACTACTAACAAATCACTACACAAGGCACCAGTTTTGAGCCATTGTCAGAACTATCCATTTTTGTTCATTTAAACAGCAAGGGCTATGTAATACATTTGCAGCCATCTTACCTGAATAAGTTACAGAACCATTATAATCTGTATCGTCTGAAAGAAAAATAAAATAAGGAAATAAGTCATATCATCCTCCTAGTAATAAAATTACATTAAGAAAAATATGAAGTACTAACACTAGGCTAGTTAATGATGAATTGTTATTAAAGTGGTTTAAATGGACTTCCCCCCTTCATCCAGTAGTTATAATTGTGATACAATTAGTATAGCATATCTGTGGAAACGAGTGGAAGCATTTGATAAAAATAGTGATTTGGAAGCTGGCTTTATGACTTACCAGAATACTGTAGTTGTATCATTACTTGACCGGTGCCTGAAGAAGATCCATCCCTACCTTTAGTACACTGTTGGGATAGGCAGAAAGTGATGTTAGTTTTGTAAAGTTATTCTATCCAGTATCTTTTGTTCCCCTGATTCTTTGATAATTTTATTACAGGAGGTTAAATAGCATAGACAATAAACAAGTAAATGTATATTCTAGATCAGTGCTTCTCAAGCTAGGAGGCAGGCTTTACTGGTTGGTGAGGCACAGAAGGGTTATCAAGTTTGGCAGAGGTAATTAATTATATGCTGTACAGGTTTTTGTATGGTTACATCAATAACTGGTAAGTTACATTAAATGACCATTTTGGTGGTTATTTTAATGCTTTAAAAATGAGAACCAATACCACTGGGCAAAAAGGTTACCTTAATTAAAACATAACCTTTATTCATGATCGCTCTAGAAGGATACCATGGAGCAGTAAAATATTAAAGCACTAAAAGCAAAAACCCAAGAATCAAACACTATTACAAATGCCGTATTGTGCCCTATCATGTTGCTGCTGAATCTTAGCACCATCCCCTGTAAAGTCAACCCTGAACTAAACATTTCTCCTAATTCCTATTCTATTCTTATATACTAAACACAGGTATGTCATTGATAACCATACTTGCCAACCATCGCATTAGTGTTCCGGGTTATTTTAGCCCTACCTTTTACGTAATGTATTCTGGGAGAGTTGGCAAGTATGCTAATAACCAACTATTAAAGTGTCTTCTATATCAAATTATGGAATATCAAATTGTGATCAAAGTGTACAACATATATGGCAAGGTAGAATGGTTGTAGGTTCCAATATGTTTACTCTGTATTGATATGAGTTCATCACAGAAGGAAAGCTGTTAATAAAGATCTATCAACTCAGAAAAGCTCATAAAATAATAAGAGACTAAAATATAAAATCTTTCTCAAATATACATGATTTGAAAAAAATAAACAATTTCCTCTCTAATTGAGTAATAGCTGTGTCCCTTTAAGAAAGTTTGACTCAAGCCAGTAGAAGTGGGGCCTCTCCACTGGTAGCAGTGATGGATCTCTAGTTTGTAAGCTCTGTGACAGTACGGCTTCTGAGTTGGAAGAGTCCACCGCGAAGGTGGACCCGTCGGTGTGCTACATGTACTATGACTGTCACCATTAGCAAGAACATCTTGTCCCACAAAATAAAAGCCCTAATATGTCTATATAGGTGGAAAAATTAAAAAAATGTATGGCTCTGGGAAGGTGGGGAGGGAAAAATGAATGTCTAGCAGACTAGCCATAATACACAGGGAACCATAATATGAGATGCTCAAGAGGGTGGAGACTTGCTCTTCAACAAACAGCCATGGTAGAAGAACAGCATGGAATATATATAAGGAATGCATGAACTCTAGTTCTACAGCTGTGCTCAAAAGTTTACATACCCCAGCAGAATCTTTGATTTCTTGGCCTTTTTTCAGGGAATATGAATGATAACATCATGGTTAGTGGTTGGGTAAAGCCATTTATTGTCAAACTACTTTGTTTTCTCTCTTTTTAAATCATAATGACAACCAAAAACATCCAAATGACCCTGATCAAAAGTTTACATACGCTGGTGATTTTGGCCTGATAACATGCACAGAAGTTGATACAAATAGTTTTGAATGGTAACATCCTCACTTGTGACCTGTTTGCTTGTAATCATTGTGTGTGCATAAAAGCTGAGTGAGTCTCTGGGATCCAGACAGACTCTTGCATCTATCATCCAGCCACTGATATTTCTGAATTGTGAGTCATGGGGAAAGCAAAAGAATTATCAGCGGATGTATGGGAAAAGGTAGTTGAACTGTATAAAACAGTTACCACAAGATACCACAAAGTATCTTGCCTACAATATGCCAAACAGCACAGAGACAAGCCTCAAAACTTCTGGAACAAGGCAATTTAGAGTGATGAGACCAAAATCCAACTTTTTGGCCACAACCATAAATATTACATTTGGAGAGGTGTCAAAGGATGAAAGGAACATTCCTACTGTAAAGCACAGAGGTGGATCGCTGATGTTTTGGGGGATGTGTGAGCTTCAAAGGCACAGGAAACTTGGTAAAGTTGAAGGAAAGATGAATGCAGCACGTTATCAGCAAAAACGGGAGGCAAATTTGTACTCATCAGCCCAGAAGCTGCACATGGGATGTACTTGGATGTTCCAACATGACAACGATACAAAACACAAGGCCAAGTCGACCTGTCATTAGCTACAGCAGAACAAAGTGAAGGTTCTGGAGCGGCCATCTCAGTCTCCTGACCTCAATATCATTAAGCCACTCTGGGGAGATCTCAAGCGTGCAGCTCATGCAAGACAGCCCAGGAATTTACAGGAACTGGAGGCTTTTTGCCAAGTAGAATGGGCAGCTTTACCATCTGAGAAAATAAAGAGCCTCATCCACAACTACCACAAAAGACTTCAAGCTGTCATTGATGTTAGAGGGGGGAATACACGGTAATAACTGGGGTATGTAAACTTTTGATCAGGGTCATTTGGATGCTTTTGGTTGTCATTATGATAAAAAAAGAGAAAACAAAGTAGTTTGACAACAAATAGCTTCACCCAAACACTAACCATGAGTGGGAAAAAATTATTTTGTGTTATCATTCATATTCTCTGAAAAAAGGCCAAGAAAGCAAAAATTCTGCCCGGGTATGTAAACTTTTAAGCACAACTGTACCCACAGGAGCTGCTTCTGAAGCCACCCCCACTCTTGCTTTGCTGAGGAGAACATAAAGAGCAACAGTGTGACCAAACATGTCAACTACCCTGTTTCCCCAAAAATAAGACACCCCCGAAAATAAGACAGTGCTTTTTTTTATGCAATAGAGAGTTTGGCTGCTTATGCTGATGTTTGTGATGAAAGCACTACAGTATATTAATACATGTTGATGTTTTATTCAACAATAGATGTGAATTATTGTTCATAGAAAAAAAACATCCCCTAAAAAGAAGTCTTAGCTCGTATTTAGGAGCAAAAATTAATATAAGACACTTGTCTTATTTTCGGGGAAAACAGGGTATACATGCTCTGGATGTAGGATTAGTGTTGAACTGTTGCTCTGTATGTAATATACCTGCAGCTGCTTTTCAAGTTTTCTGTCTGTATATCGGAATACCCCTTTAAAGCCAAGATTTCCTTTACCATTGAGCATGGGCAACAAGATGGATAAAGGCTTAGTAATGCTGGCTAACAGCAATGGCATTTTAGCTTTGAATCCAAATGGGCGAAACCTGCAGAAATTTAGTATGTTTTCCTAGAGTTTGTGTGCATCCTCCCTGGTATGAAAACAGTAGAAACATTTACAATTATGTGCAGTCTCAAAAAAGTGCACTCTTCATGAGCCTCAGGGAATGGAAACTGTGTGCATGGAAACCAACATGACAAACAAAAGAAAATATTACCGCATGTGTATAGTGATCAGATATTGTTTTGTTAACAAATGCCTGTCTATCAATGTATAAAAGTCAAGAAACAAAAGCCTGTCATTAACAATACTAATAGCAGGTCCATAATAATTCTCACCTTTGTACAGTCAGTGTTATTGTCACACAGTTGCACATCACAGAATATGTAAACAAAGTTTGCTGTCTGAAACATAAATGAAGTGACTCGGATTCTTGCTTCTAAGGCGACTCCGTTTTGTTCCACTACTGTTTTGACATCACCACCGGCTGCACAACTGCAAAAAAAGAATTTGCTTATGTATCTATGTTACAGTGTGGTTATTGGTCAGATGTTATAGTACTAGACATACAGTACTACATAAATATAACATTTTAAATCTGAAAAATTTGAAGCCTCACTTAGGTGATTACCATCTACAGTGGGGAAAAAAGTATTTAGTCAGCCACCAATTGTGCAAGTTCTCCCACTTAAAAAGATGAGAGGTCTGTAATTGACATCATAGGTAGACCTCAACTATGAGAGACAAAATGAGAAAACAAATCCAGACAATCACACTGTCTGATTTGGAAAGAATTTATTTGCAAATTATGGTGAAAAATAAGTATTTGGTCAATAAGAAAAGTTCATCTCAATACTTTGTTCTATATCCTTTGTTGGCAATGACAGAGGACAAACGTTTTCTGTAAGTCTTCACAAGGTTGGCACACACTGTTGCTGGTCTATTGGCCCATTCCTCCATACAGATCTCCTCTAGAGCAGTGATGTTTTGGGGCTGTCGCTGGGCAACACGGACTTTCAACTCCCTCCAAAGGTTTTCTATGGGGTTGAGGTTTGGAGACTGGCTAGGCCACTCCAGGACCTTGAAGTGCTTCTTACGAAGGCACTCCTTCGTTGCCCTGGCGGTGTGCTTGGGATCACTGTCATGCTGAAAGACCCAGCCATGTTTCATCTTCAATGCCCTTGCTGATGGAAGTAGGTTTGCACTCAAAATCTCATGATACATGGCCCCATTCATCCTTTTGATGTACACGGATCAGCCCCAGATCGAGGGAGATTGTCAGTGGTCTTGTATGTCTTCCATTTTCTAATTATTGCTCCCACACTTGATTTCTTCACACCAAGCTGCTTGCCTATTGCAGATAGTCTTCCCAGCCTGGTGCAAGGCTACATATAGTTAAGGCATATAGAGGCCACTGTATCAACTAATACTTCATATTTGATATTTTCCTAGTATGTCATTTTTTTGCCCAAAAGCACTGCTAAACAGCCCCATACACAGAAAAAGTTATAACTCTCAGACTATGGCTGTGCAAAAACGTGTTTTCCATTTTGAATGTATGTTTTTATTTGCGTAAAAGCAGTAAAAAAAAAAAAAAAAAAAAAAATTGGGTATTGGGTCCTATTGACCTGCAAAGTAAAGCCAGCATGTCATTTATACTGCACGGTGACCACTGTAAAAAATAAAAATAAAAAACACTACCAGGATTGCTGTATTTTGTTCAAAACACCCCACAAAAACCTTGATAAAAATCTTGATGACAGCATTATATGAAACCCATAATGGTACCAATAAAAACGTCAACTCATCTCACAAAAAACAAGCCTTTAGTCACCTCCATATACAGAAAAATAAAAAAGTTATAGCTGCCAGACTATGACGACATAAAAATGCAATTTTTTATAAACGCATTTCTATTGTGTAAAAGTAATAAAACATAAAAAACTATACAAAATTTACATCATTGTACGACCCTCATAGTAAAGTTATCCTGTCATTAATACTGCACGGCAAATGCTGCAAAAATTAAACCAAAAAAACAAAGGTGGAACTGTGTATCCCCTCCTTTCCCCGTTTTCATGGCCCAATGCTAAAAAACCTACGTGCCCAAAATGCGCAATACTCCCCTAGATGAGATCCATAAGGGATGTTGAATTCAAAATGGGGTGACTTCTGGAAGCTTTCACCTGTTCTGGTACTTTGGGGGGAAATGCGACATGGCACCCAACAAAATCTGCGTTTCAAAAGCCAAATAGTGCTCCATCCCTTGTACGCTCTGCCATGTGCCCAAACAGCAGTTTACACCCATATATAGAGTATTTCCAAACTTGGAAAAAATTACGTAACAAATGTTGGGGTGCTTTTTTTCCCAGGATTTCTTTTTCACAGCCTAACACAAAAAAAATGAGTGAAACACCTGTGGGGTCGATATACTTCCTATACCCCTGTATATTTTCCGTAAAATGTGTAGCTTACAATAGGGGGTCTTTTAATGTTTTTTTTTTAAGTTTTAGCAACTTAGGGTGTCCGCAAGCCTGAAATGGTGCTTAAAAAAAACTAATGAAAATGAGACCCCAAAGTCCAGTAAGTGGTTCTAATATTCTGAGGATTGTGGTTGAGCCAAATAGCGCACAAGGGCCACATATGGGGTCTCTCTAAAAAAGGCAGAATCTGGAGGAATTGATGTTGAGTTGCATAATAGTAGTGAATAATAGATCATTGTATTACATATAGTAGTGAATAATAGATAAAATTGAAAATCTGCAAAAAAAGTGAAGTTTTTAAATGTCACCTTCACTTTGCTTTCACTCCTGTGAAATACCTAAAGGGTTAACAAACTTCCAAAACACTGTTTTGGATACTTTGAGGGGTGTAGTTTCTTAGATGGAGTCATTTATGGGGTTATCTAACATATAGGCCCCTCAAAACCATGTCAGAACAGTACTGGTCCCTAAAAAAATCTATGTTGCAATCTCTGAATCACGCGGATAAGCAAAAGTATCAAAAAGTTATTCACATTTAAAGTGACACATGTCAGATTTAAAATTGGGGCTCAGCCCCTTATGGTGGTAAAGGGTTAATGATTTAATTAAATCATGGTTCTGGCTTAATTCACACATAAATAACAGCTTACACCCTGCTAATGTAAGGATTTCTGTGTATTTAGTCCACTTACTTACCCTCCTGTCACAAGGTTAACAGTAGCAGAGTCACGACTAGCGGTTGGTGAAGCAACACAAGTCTCAACTCTTAGTTTAAACAAATTTGCATTTCCATTAGGAATAAATAATCCCAGAAAGAAGTCACTTCCTACAGGCACAGTCTGGTCTTGTGTAATTGGTTGTACGTATGCAGCATCCCAATATGCAGCCATGGTAACATCAATTGAGCCTGTTCCATTGACGCCTGGAAGGATGACAGTACTGAAAAAAAGTAATTAAATAAGAAAATTATTTTAGTAAATAATGTTAACAAGCTCAGTCTTGAAGATAAGACACAGCAGGGAGAGATGTCACCAGCCACTTCTGCTAAGCCTATTAGAGCACAAAAAAGGTGGTCAGTAACTCTGGAAAGCTTATTTACACTACCAGGAGATAAGAACTGTTCTAACTTTGAAGAGAAACAAAATCAGAACAGCAATATATTTGGTAATAATCGTTATTTACCTTTGCCTACATGTTTAAAATTAATCATTGAAATCTGAATACCTTCACACTGTAATGTGATCAACAAAAAGAATAGAAGAATAAATTCTTTAATACAAGCTGCCAAGTACAGCCGAAAAGATTACATCGAACAGCAAATGGAGTTCATTGTAAAACAAAAGGCAATGTAAGGCTGAGGAGGAGCCAACTGAGTTATGATAAACTAGTGCCACGGGGGCTGCAGTTTTTACCTGAGGCCTAATAAGGATTCATCATAGCCTTACATTACAGGTATAACATTGGAGACCAGGAACTGCTTATCTGATTTGAATGTAAAGTTCTCTGTTAGGCTATGTTTATACTGCAGTGGACAAAAACAACCAGAAAACCAAATACTAAAAAACATTCATAAACTGAGGTTTTTTTTCCACTGCCTGCCAAAAACAGCTGAAAAAACGGTCATTTTTAGGCGCATTTTGCATTTTTTGTAGCGGCTTCTTTGAGCTCTTTTTTGCAGACATGCACAGCATTGTGAAAAAACGGACGTTTTTCTGTGCAGTGAAGACACAGCCATAGACTCCAATAGTTCATTTTCTGCCCTGCTCAGGCGTTTTTTGCAACATGTTGCAAAAAACGACCTAGCAGCAAAAACGAGCAGAAAAAAAGACGTTCTGTGGGGGACAGCAGGACATTTTTACTATAGAAGTCTAAGGGAGCTGTTTTCAGTTGTTTTCTCAGTGTTTTTAGAAAGCAAAAAACGCTAAAAAAATCTGATGTTTTTCTGTGCAGTGGAGACAAGGGACAGGCACTATTGGAAGACACCCAATCCACTGTTTGCGTGACAGCAAAGAGGACTGGAAGATCAGACATTCGACACAGAAGGGGTGATAAGCACCATACTCCACCCTTCCTCCGGGGCATCCAGCATCACCTCCACCTCTACCCCTATGTGTGTCTATGTCTCAATAAAACAGATTGAGTCAGCTGTGTATTCGGCCCTATTTTACCATGCAGTTTCTGGAACGAGGCAAGTCTATAGTCGACTTGTATCTGGCCAAGATTAGGGGATAACTAAATGAAGATTTATTCTGATTCATTCTGATTCATTAAATCTCAGCAACAAGCATGAACTCCACTTCTTTCCAATAATAATAAAAACAAACGAAAAAAAACTGGCAGATAGACTCTTCCAGCATTTATAAGTAAATCCATGCATCTTTAAAATATTTACTGCAGTTCTTTAGAGAGATAACATCAGATTTTATATGTGATACTTTTAATTAGATTTCAGTAGCCATTGGATGTTCATATAGTCTAATATCTACCAAAATAAACCACATGTAGATCAAAGTATTACAAAATAAATCACTTGTTCTATTAATCGATATGTCTATGTATGCCATTTTATCTGTGTGATGAACTGTATGGCATTGGTAAAACATATTTATATAAGTGAAAAAAATTAGGCTGGCATCACAGGTTATCTTACTGCATGTGATTCTCAACTGCATCAAAAACACATGTAGAAAACGCATGCATTTAAAAAACGCATCAAATACGCATGTGTTCTTCCAATTTTATTTTTTTTTTAAGCAAGTGGTTTTGTAATTAACTCCAGTTTGGAACACAGGTGAAATTTGGGTTAATGAAAAAAGCATGTGTTTTATTTTTCAGTTGTTGTGTTTTTAATGCACTTTAAAAATGCACCAAAAACGCAACATGTAAATCCACTCTTACACTCGTCTATATAAGTGATTAATGTTGACATACTTACCCCACAACAGGATGTAAGGAAAAATTCAGACTAAGCTGCATAGTCAGGTTGTAGGAACATGTAAAATTGAAGCTGAGTGGATTCACAGTAATGAGTTCACTTGGCAGAGGATTGAAGGTGAGGGTATTGCTAAAATAGAGTTTTTTAGAATCATTCTGGAGTAATAAAAAGGAGATAAGATTCAGTGTGACTTTACAATGAAACAATCATAAAGAATACACAATATTATCACATATTACAGACAATGTAATTTTGAGGTTATGACACAGGATAGAAAACAAAATAGGATTTCGAAGAACAAGTTCTGGCTTTCTATTAAAATTTAGAATAAATGTCCACCATTTTACCGACTACATGAAAATCAATACATTACTTATATTGCACTGACCCTGATTTACAGTCCATACTATAGTCCTAATCTGCATTCCTAGTTGTACAAGCTTCAGAGCTGTAATCTAACAGCTCGTCATTGTCTGCATGGAGCTTCCTCTGGTGACTTGAAATTTGGGAATAAGTAATCTTCAAAGTATTCTTCTTCTCTTTTATTCTATATATTTACCTTAACAAACTAATGACCATTTGCTAGTGTCAGAACACCTCTCTAATTACTATGGGCCATATGTACGAAAACTGTCTAGCAGTAAGGCCATGTTCACACGGCTTAAAATGGGCTGTATTTCGGTCCGTATTTTGGTCCGTAATTACGCGCCAAAGTGCGCAAATTACGGGCCGAAAACGTCCCAGTCATTACGGTAATCCACAGTTCTCATAGAGAACTATGGATTACGTCTCCTCTCCCTGCTCGGCGAATCTGCCAGGCGGGGAGATAAGTGACATGTGAATTACCAGTGGCGTATACGCGCCGCTGGTAATGATTGTCTATGGGCCGGCGAAGTTCCGGCCCCCCGCTCCCGCCCCGCCCCTGGCCACACGGCGTAATTGCGGGACGTAATTACGTCTCGCAGTTAAGCCGTGTGAACATAGCCTAAGACTGTCTTTGTTGTCCATAGCAACCAATCAATACTCAGCTTTCATTTCATATGGTTCTCTGGAAAAATAAAAGCTGAGTACTGATTGGTTGCTATGGACAACAAGGACTGTCTTACTGCTAGACAGTTTTCATACATAAGGCCTTTTTGTCTACAAGGTTCTTTTAGCGTCCAAACACCTTTTGCGTGTTTATATATGATTGCATATAAAAGCATACAGAATATTTTGCAATATTTTAACACTGTAAACTGAAATGACAGTTTATGGTGGTATTTGTGTGTACAGTATATGGCAGCTTTATCTGTTTTTACAGGGTCATGTGTTATCATTAGTGTGTAAATGGCGATAATATTTGATTGTACAATATATAATATCATGTATGAAATAAATGGCAGCATTATTGGTAATTATAGTCTAACTCATGTCCAGGGGCGTAACTATAGGGGGTGCAGAGGTAGCAGTCGCTACCGGGCCCTGCAGTCTGAGGAGGCCCTAAAAGCCCTTTTGTCACAGCATTGCCAATGGCAGATGGTAACTGAGGGGCCCCATTGCACTATTTGCACTAGGGCCCAGAAGCTTCAAGTTACGCCTCTGCTCATGTCCATTGAGATTAGGGTTCCCACCTCGCCAGTAAACCACCCGTCTAGCTGGTATTTCTACTGGGAGGTCATTGCTGGTTTAAATTAGTATCAGCAATGTTAATTGCCAGTAAGTTTCTATCCAAGGTGCAGGTCAGGATGATTCCCAACCTGTCCCTCTGTGGAAAGGCAGTATACAGTGGGATACATTGCCCTGGTATTACTAAGGGCCCCATAGGGGATAATAGAGCATACATTGACCTGCGTGGGCTATGTTTTGCTCTCTTTCCCAGCACAGCCACTTCTTTTACAGTGCCCAATAGCATAGTCTAGCGTAGTAGGCTACCTGACACATACATGTGTGTTGGGCAATTGTGAGCAGTTTCAGAGCTGCATAGGAAAACAGGTGAAACTCATGTTGTAATTGTCCAAATATAGACAGGTTTTATACATGGACAGTTACATGATAGTTTTATCCAATTTGTTATATAGTTGCGTGGCAAACAGAACGGTTCCTGTAGAAGCCAGCTACATCTGTCAGCTAAATTATTTGAAGCTTTCCATGCATCACATTCTGTATTTTCCAACTATGTGCTGCTGGAAGTGTCAAACTGGGGTGCATTGGGCCCACCAGTGGAGTTTATTCTTGGGGATCATTCCCCACTGTTTGTGACTATAGATACTGCAAACGACTCTTGCACTCTACCTCTTTATTTCTGCCTTTCTCCCTGAAAAGCAGCCCCAAGTTTTGTGTTTTTGTTTTTTTGTCATCCCACATTCCAAATTGGAACCAATAAAAACTAGACCTTAACCCAGAAATAAACATCACATAGAAAAAAATAAAAATTATTGGTCACAGAATATGGCAATGCAAAGCAATTTTTTTTTTACTTTTTCAATTTTTAGTAGTAAAACATAATAAAAACTATATAAATTTGGTATTGCTAAAACTTTACTGACTCGCAGAATAAAGATAACATGTCATTTATTTCACTTAATAAATTCCACAAAAAACACAAATTTATGGCCAGACAAACTTTTCACAATTTTCAATTCCATCCCACAGTGAATTTTTTTTTGGCTCTCCAATACATTATATGGTTCATTAAACTGTAATATTAAAAATTCAACTTGTCCTGCAAAAAGACAAGTTGTCATTCAGTTATGACTTTTAAATGGCAAGGATGAAATAAACAGAAATGAAAAACCAAAAGTGAGCCAGTGCTTAAAGGATTAACATACTGTATTGCCACCAGAATACCATATAGTATAAAGAATAAGATAAGCAGTGTTTTATATACTACTCTTATATAGACAATGCTGCCTTACTAGTAAATAAAATATAGTACATGGTAAAAAGCAGTCATTGCTTTCCAATTCTAAGGCTATGTTTACCATAGTTTAAAAAATAGTTTAAAAAATGCGGTCCTGCCGCGGTCCAGCAATGTCAAAATGCCGTCAGATTTTGGACGGCATTTTGACAATGCTGTGTGGACTTAGCCTAAGTGTATCAGTAAGGTTCGCAGATCTTCCAGTCGGGCAGAAGGTCCATAGATTTTGGAGGAGGTTTCTGGTGGCATTATGGAAAGCTTCTATCTCTAGATCTGCAGGACAGTTGACGTTGTGGTTTAAGGAAGCTTAGCCCATGTCTGACTACTCCAGATAAGTAGGATGGTTGCCATGAGAGGTAAAGTAGTGTCATTCCAATATTGTGGAATTACAAACATACCTTTTTACTGCACATCCTTAGGGTGCATTAAGGTCTGACACACCACTTTTAAATAGCTTTACAGGAGTGTAGAAGGCACCAGTATGTATGAAAGTGTCTCACAGCACTTTATACATGTGTCCTGTTCTACGGCAAAATTTGTCTCAGCCATGCCATGGCAAATTGGTATGGATTTGTACGACAGTTATGCGCCAAACTTTGGTGCATTTGTATGTTTTTGCGCCACAATTTAGTGCAAAAGTATTTTTAAGAATGAGCTGAAGGTACCCATTCCTTTCAACAGATCATCAGTGACATTAGCTTCAAGTTTATATAGAAATATGGCAATAGGGTTAGTTTTAGAGGTATGTGTATGTTATTAAATTGATATTGAGACAAACCATGTGTTTACTCTTGGCTGAAAAGAGTCCACACTTTTAAAACAGGCCCAGAATTATGGTATGGTTAACCTGTCCAACCTCTGGTCTGTTTTTTGTCCGTGCAGTGTAGCTTGTACATGGGAAAGGAATCATGCAACAGATGTCAGCAAAACTCACAAAACTATAACTCATATTAACAAAAGAAAAAAAACTATCTTACTGTCATAGTGGTTCCACAGTAGCCAGGTTGCACTACCATTTGAATGTAATCCATTCTTGTTATATCTTTATTATTTTGATATGGGAATTGGGAGCAACTAGTTGAATTATCCGCAAGCTGCATGACGCTGTCATCATACTTAAGATAATTCAGGAGACAACTGCTAAAGGAGATTATCATGACATCAAGAAAACATTGCAGAGATGGCTTCAGATCTTCAATTGCTGCAAAGATTAAAAACAGAGGCTGTCAGTATACTAGGTATTCCTTTTGTCGTCATCTTGCTTTATATGTTCACATGGCTGAATCCATAAAATCCATGACAGTTAAGCTCGGATTTTGGATGTGCTTTTGATACTGAGGCAGATATACTATAATGTGAGGTAAGGATTCAGTGCAGAATTTGCTTTTAGAGTTGATGTAAATTCTTTTTCAGCGCTGAAAATAAATCTACGCTGAAAAAAAACAGCATCGTGTGCACAGCGACAGATGAGGTTACATTGGAAACAGAAAGATGCAGGAAGTAGTAATACTGGAGATGTTCTGCTAATCAATAATCTAGGTGTCACATCAAGGGAGGTGCAGTGAGCCCTGACTGGAACCCAGCCCACTGTCCCTGCCTGCTGGACGTGCTGCCCTAGGCGGCAGACGGCAACTGGGCGACAGTACCTGCGCTACTAAAGTGCTGGGGCCGTCAGGAAGTAGAATAGTCAGACAGTCAGGGTCAATACCAAATCAGGAACGCCAAGCCACAAATAGGAACCAGAGGGATAAACATAAACAAGCCGGTGTCAAAAGCCAAACGGGAGCGAGGTACAAAATCAGGAGACAAGTCGGGGTCAGGAGAACAGACCGAGGTCAGGTATAGGGATAAGCAAAACACAATATAAAGAACAAGTAACACAAGGTAGCCAGGAATATTACAGGCGCTGCACTCAGCCTTCAGGGAGTTTAAATGGGATTCCTGGATACCGCCCCTGCAGCTGATTGGAGCGGCCTCCGGGTCCTCCCATTGGCTGGTGCGACACGCCCCCTGTCAGGAGTGGCTGGGCGTCTGTCACTCACAGAGCTGCCAGCAGCCTGTGTATCAGGGTGGGATCGCAAATCAGCTGCTGCAGCCTGTTGATCCCTGCAGCCTGAGCACAGCCTAGCCCTGACACTAGGGCCACATGTATGAAAACTGTTTAGGTCTAAAACTCACTATTTTGCCCATAGTAACCTATGGGCAAAAAAGTGAGTTTTAGACCTAAATGGCCCCTACTGTCACCTGGCTACCAAGGGTCACATAACTTGTGTATAAAAACAACAACAACAAAAAATTGTAATTTTCATTCATCCTGCACCACACAAAATGGAATAAAAACTGATCTAAAAGTCATATAAATGCCAAAGTTGTAACCAATAAAAATGTCAGTTCATCCAGCAAAAAAAGCTATTACATAGCTCAGTATAGAGAAAAATAAAAAATGTTGAAGACAGCGATGCATAAATATTGTTTTGCACAATAAAAACACTTTTTTTAAAATCGCTTCAACATAAAAAAAACTAAATAAACTGGGCTTTTACTGTGTAAAAGCAGTAAAACATAAAAAATATATACAAATTTGGTATTGCTGTAATCAAATTGACTTGCTGAGTAACGCTAGCATGTCATTTATAACGCACAGTGACTGCTGTAAAAAATAAACATAAAAAACATTACCAGGATTGCTGATTTTGTTCAAAGCACCTCACAAAAACCTTGATAAAAAGCGATCAAAGCGTCATATGAACCCCAAAATGATACCAATAACAATGTCAACTCATCCCGCAAAAAACAAGCCCTTAATCAGCTCCATATACAGAAAAAAAAAATTGTGGCTATCAGACTATAAAAATTTATTTTTTATAAACACATTTCTAAAACGCATTGTGTTAAGGTAATAAAACATGACAAAAACTGTATAAAATTTATATCATTGTAATTGTAGCGACCCGCATAGTAAAGTTATCATGTCATTTAAAATGCATGACGAAGACTGTAAAAATTAAGCCCAAAAAGCTATGACAGAACTGCACTTATGTCACCACCTCCATTTTCATGGCATAATGCTAAAAAAAAAACTGTGGAGCACCTGTCCCAAAAATGCACAATACACCCTTAGATGATATCAATGAGGTGTTGAATCCAAAATGTGGAGGCTTCTGAAAGGTTTCACCTATTCTGGTACTTTGGGGGCCTGCCATGCTACCCAAACAGCAATTTACATCCACATATAGGGTATTGCTTATAAAATTTTGGGGTGTTTTTTTTTTTCCAGGATTCCTAGTAAAAATGAAACATTTTCAGCAATAATTGCAGATCGTCGGAATTTTTTTTTTATCAATATACTCACTGCCGCCCTGAATATATTCCATAAGGAGTGTAGTTTCTAATATGGGGTATTTTTAGGGGTGATTATTAAGTTTCAGTGCCATAGGGTTTCCGCAAACCTAAAATGATGCCTGAAGAAAATTATATTGAAATTGAGACCCCAAAGTCCGATACTCCTCCTATTCTGGGGCTTGTGGTTGAGCCAAATAGCATAGTAGGGCTACATATGGGATATTTCTAAAAATGGTAGAATTGGTGTAATCGATGCTGAGTTGCATTTCCCTGGTCATATCTATTGTGTTCCAGTGAATAATCGATAAAAATTGAAAATCTGCTGAAAAAGTGAAATTTTATCTCCACTTTGCTTTAATTTCTGTGAAACACCTAATGGGTTAATAAATTTCCTGTATGCTGTTTTGCATATTTTAAGGGGTGTAGTTTTTTAGATGGAGTCATGTTTGGGGGTATCTAACATCCAGGCCCCTCAAAGGCTTGTCAGTAGTGGACTGGTCCCTAAAAAAATCTTTGTTGCAAAATTTCTTGAAGATGTGAAAAATTACTACTAAATTTCTAAGCCCTCTAATGTCATAAAAAAATAAAAAGACATTTGATAAATGCTAGTTATAAACTATTTTGTGTGGTATAGTTATCTGTCTTACATGCAGAAATGTTTGAAAATGGCACGATATTTTGATATTTTTAACAAATAAACAAGGATTGCATGGACCAAAAATTCTTACTAACTTAAAGCACAATGTGTCACGAGAAAACAGTCTCTGAATCACATGGATAAGTAAAAGTATAAAAAAGTTATTATCACATAAAATGACACATGCCAGATTTGAAAATTGGGGTTCTGTCAGGGAGGTCTAAACTGGCTGCTGCAGTAAGGGTTTCAAAACTATTTAGAAGCTATGTTGATTTAATAAAATGTTCTTCAGGGAAATCTTATTGAACCTCAAAAAAGTAATTGTAATTGGTTCCTGGCTTTCAGTACCAAGTTTTGCCTACTTTAGTCATTTTCTATGCAACCTCCAAAGAAGACTTGTTATCACTACTGATCTAACAGTTTTAGCAAGTTTTTGCATTCCTTATAAATAATAATGCTAGACATTTTAGGAAATACACCCCTGTATCTAGAGAGTGCTGAACTCCAAACCATAATTTTAAATAGGATCAGCTACCTCAAGCATGGGACCCACACACCTAAGCCAAACGCCACACATCAGATCCCTAACTTTGGCCCAAAATAAGACAACATGAAAAAAACAACAACAACAACAACAGGCTTTTACTTACCTGTCTCTTATGGCTTCTCTTATTTTCAGGACCCTGGAACACAGTTCCTGACTCCAACCAGCATAAGGATGTTGTATGAACCACCCCACACAACACTAGACCTTGTATATTACAATTTATAATATAGGTCCCAATTACAACTGTTAGAACTGTGACCCAATAGTAACGCCATTGCTGACAGCTCCTCATTAAGGATTTTTGACCAGGAGATTCAGAATGCCATTGTATTATGTTACATTTCTTTCACTTTTATCTTAAAAATAATTAACGGTTTAATTATGAATCATTGTCGGATTAAAATGAAGAAAATAAACTAATGAAAATGACAGCCACAATGGTATAGTAAACAGATCTTTGAGGTACTCTTTGAAGTGACAACATGGTGACCCCCCGTGTAATGTTGTTATGTATAAAATCATATAACAATCAATCTAAAGAATACACTGTTGCACTTACTTTTGCCTTTGTAAAAAGTGTTATTACATAAACATGTCCCCTCGTTGCAGTTTTCATCACTATAACATGCTGGATTACATATAACTGTATCTGAAATATAAAAAATTGAAAAGCTCAAAAGGCTCAGAAAGTCATAAAGGTAAAATGGATCAAGGTGGAAACAGTTTTGAAGAATAACAATGGACCAATCTTCTTACCTGTGCAGCAGGTAGCATTTGAGTCATAGAAATACCCAGAGGGGCAGCAGTCATTAGACTCTGAATCACACTCTCCTGCTGTAGGGGCACATGATGTAAACTGATCACCGCAGAAACACTGACCAGTAGAACAGTCTCCAGTACAGGTATTGCATGCTGCAAGGGAGCCATCTGTAGAGACAGGAACATACACTGTTACCGCAGATTTTATTTAGCAATATATAGCAGTACATGTGATTAATCGAAATGAATTTGTAAAAAGACAGGAAATGTTGATGCTGACAACTCTTCATAACATAGCTTATGCTTTCCTTTATGAGGGGGAACGATTAAGTTCACTGCACTTGTCCTGTATCTTAATGCCTCAAACAATGAAGAGAGAATAGTAACCGCAGCAGATATGCAGGGCTCAAAACACATGCACCCCCTCCCCATGAAATTTATCTGGTAAAACAAAATACCTTTGCTATACAGCAGTTCAGTAGTTAGTTAGTTATATATATATATATATATAATATATATATATATATATATATATATATATATATATATATATATCATATATATATATATATATATCTACATGTAATATTGTACAGCTAATATCAGGGCAAAACTACATTTTTACTTGTATTTCATATGTCATTATATTTAGATGAAAACCATTGTTTATGATTATTAACTCTTGTATGTTATTTTACACCTTCTCCTAACACTGCCTAATCGTGTTCCTACGAGAATAACCACTTTATGGCACTTCTGAACTAACCCTCTTCCACCCCACCACTGTGTCTGTACATGCTGTTAGACCTGTGTTCTCACTTGGCCTGGTTAACCCCTCAGATGCTGTAATAAGAAGCAACCACAGTATCACAAAAGTTTTACAGGTATAGGGGCATCCTCTCAGGCTAGGATTGTTCCACACGGGGACAAGGGAAACCCCCAGTGGGCCCCTTGACCATGGTGGACCTAGAGTTGGTTCTTAGCTGCATATGCATTCTCGAAAGAGGCGTAAAATCAAAGAAAGAGATGCAAAAATCAAGAGGCATAGTATAGGAGGTATGTACAATCCTTTACAGTAACTGTAGGGTGCCACACCCCCTCCCCCTCCCCAATCAACTTCACCAGTGGCCTCAGAAACAACTCCACTTGCGGGACTTCAAAAATCAACTCCACTGAGGGCCTTGGGCATCCCAATCCAACATTGCTCTCAGGTCAGCCCACTCTAGCTCGGGGTTGTAATTGCTGAGTGCCGATGTGTTTCCTTACAAAGGTCTTTGGTCTGCTAGAATCATCTACCTATAGGGTTGGGCAATCATGCTTCAGAATTCAATGTATTTAAAGTATTATGCAAGCAATTAAAGCACTGTAGCCATTCTAGGAGTCAAGATGAAGGTAAAAAAAATAATAAAAAGAAAAAGTTCCCCCACAAAGAGAAATTTAAGTATTAAAAAATATATATTGGTTAACAATAGTAATGATTAGTAGGAAACAGTTATGTTTTGCAAATTAAACGTGAAAGCAAAACATGATGGTGTAAATGCTGTTTTTTTTCCATTCCCCTGATTAAAATTTTCATAAAATAAAACAGTAAGTTATATATACCCCAAAATGATGCCAAAACAAAACAACTCATCCTGCAATAATCAATCTGGCATATAGGTGCATTGACAGTTAAATAGAAAAATATATTGGTTTGGAATGTGACAACACGAAAAAAGAAAAATCAGTCCTGAGGGCTCAGAATAAACTGCTAAGAGATTGAATGTTACTAACATATTATTGATACCAAACTTGGACAATGTTAATAAAAGCTCCTTTCCTGTCCTGAATAACAGTATCTCATACTGTGTAATACTTACAGAATGATTTCTACAAAAAACATATGAGCAGTAGTGTGTAACATCCAATCTGCATCCCAAATACGTTCTAACATTCTTTATCTGGTGAATATATATTAAGTGCACAACAAATGGTCATATAAAAGCATACTCACTGTAGCACGTGGCTTCTAAAAGAGAGAAAGAAAAAAGTAAAAATTACTAACAGTGTTCATGTAATAATAACCCATATGTCAATGTTTTATAGCACTTTTCACTTTCACATACAAAATTTCACAGCATTTATACTATTTTATATTAACTACAACCAAGTTTTAATGAATGTTTATAAAACAAATTTTTCTGGATTTGGAAGAGAATTAGCAGCAGAAATCTCAGTCAGACGCTGGGGGTGATATGTATGAATGGGGCTGCACCACCTTTCAGGTGTACTTTGAGCCATAAAACTCTTGTAGCCCTATCTGATAGATGTATGAATAGTCGAACGGCAAAACTAAGTGCAGTCTGCACTAGACAAAACACTTTTGAATGCGCCAAAAATGCGCCAAAGTTTGGCACAAAACTACCATACAACTCCATCATGGCTAAGACAAAGTTTGATGCATAACACTCTATACGCCAATGTTTGCCACGTAACACTTTTTCATAAAATACTGTCATATTCTACACTCCGATATATCAATTTAGAATTGTCATGTTGGTGCCAAGTTTCATACATATCGCCCTTAGATTTTTGCCTCAGATTTAAAATTTAATATGCCACTGATTTATTACTCTTATTTATTTTAAAACCCTGTACCTACAAGGCAGGATTTCAGATAGATGCCATGTCATACAACAAGTACAATATTCATCAAGTAAAGAGCAACAGAATGGTACAAAGGGTGCAAGGACCCTACCCATGAGGGCTTTCAATCTACAAGTGAAGACGACAGAGTATGAGGGTAGAAGCTGTTTGTATGGTGCAACAAACTTTACTTTTATATCTATCAGATTTGTATTGCTATAAACCTGTCATAATCTTGCAAAAGTATTCCTTTCTGCCATTTTTATTATTTTTCCATAAATGGGAATAATCCATTTTGTTTCTAGCAATATTGTCTGTGTTTTTTTGATGTGGCCTCTTCAGAGGATGCTATATATTAATAGCATGTCCATATAAAACACAGAGACATATTAGATCTAGTATGGACTTTCTACTTCACTCAGTTCTTTTTATTTATTCATACAGGTTTTGATTTGATAAATTCTTGATATTTGTTCAGGTGTTCATATAGACACATCCTCATCGTGTTCATTCATTCTCTGTTTCTGGAGCACCCAGGTACCGGTGTTGTGTGGCCGCTCTCCTGTCATGCAGTGTTCATCTGCTTGTGGTCAGGACCTTGTGTGTTTCAAAGTTTAATTTCAATAATGTTTATTTAAAGGGGTTTTGCCACGATATAATGTTGACGTGGGACCCTCCAAAATGGGTATTTAATCACTTTTCTAAATATACGATATTAAAAAAAAGTGCAGCCTGTGAGATCTACAGCCTTCATTACCTGCCCTAGGTTTCCTGACAGTTTACATTAGACATGACCAGGAGCTGACAGGTGCTGATCTGGCCAAGCTTGCGTTGTTTGCACTTCTTATCTGATGGCAGGGAACATGAAGGAGCTTTAAAGGGACTGGGGAGAAAGATCCTGTGTCTTTTGTATAGAGAATCCACTGGTTGTAATGTAAGTGAACATGCAGATGCTCCCTGCTCAGCCCCCCTCCCTCTCGCCCTGCAGCCGTTCGTGAACAAATGAAAGAACGCTACCTGCTAGGAGCTTATATTCTCTCCTGAGCAGATAAGAGGGAGAAATAAAAGGCACATAGCTTGTGCACAATACAGTTCTCCTCTGTGGATTAGCAAAACAATGTTTGCTCAACTACAGAGACTGAGTATCAGAAACGTGCATGGGAGGTGGAGTGATGACATCACAGAAACACAACGCCCTTTTTTTCAAGCCTCAAGAGGGGGGTATCAGCCTGTTAGGTGAGGAACTCACTTCTTGGCAAATCCCCTTTAAGTCATAATGTTGTAGTGACAAGTCGCAATAAGGTATATAAAGATATGACTTATTATTTGAATAAGAAACCCTTATAATGTTTATAGCTTAAAATATATTTATCATTTAAAAACCTTTTTATTATTCAAGCTACTAGTTATATATTCATGGTATTTATTTGATTGTTCATATAGATACATCCTCATTTTAAACATTTATTCTCATTCTCCAGCACACAAAGGACAAGCGTTATGTGACCACTCTCGCTTCATGCGATGTTCATCTGCTTGCGGTCCGGACCCCTGCGCTTCAGAATCTAGTGTCAATAAAGTTTATTTGGTTCATAATGTTGTAGTGACAGGTTGTAATAGAGTTTATGAGGATATTAGTCTTTAATTTAATAAGACTACTGAATAATATATTCAGAGTTTATAATTTATCTATCATTGTATGTTTAAAAAGCTGTTTTAAATTGTCTTCACTGTGTTTGTATGACGTTTGCTGGTTAGGGTATGTTCACACGGTGTCTTGCTGCTGTATAGTGGCGCGTACTGTGCGCGCCACTATACGGCTGTTGCTTTAGAAGTACTCGCTGGCCAGCATGTACTTCTAAAGCGTTGACTGCCACCCCCACATTCACTTTCATTTTCTGGGAAGAAGTGACATGTCACTTCTTTCTCCCGGTGCGCAATACGCGTTAGGGAAAACGGCAGGTAATCGTAGCTCTCCATGACAGCTATGAATTACAATAGTTGCGTGCCATATTTAGAGTGTATTGCAGCACAATTACGCCCCGAAATACGTCCCGCAAAAACGCTGTTTGAACATACTCTTACGAGACTACGAGACTAATTTTGAATATCTGAGCATTATATAACGTGGACTGTTTGTTTTGTTTTCTTAAAGGGAACCTATCACATAGATTATGCTACACTTGCTGAGGACAGCACAAGCTAGTGACAGACATGCTGTTTCCAGCGCTGTGTTCCTCAGGCTAAGTTCACACGGCATAATTGCGGGGCGCAATTACGCCCCTCAATTACGCCGTGTGTTCGGGGGGCTCCCACAGGACGGGGGTGCCGGCAACCCGCCGGCCCCATAGACATGCATTACTCACGGCACGTAAACGCCGTGAATAATTGACATGCCACTTATCTCCCCCCACGACGTATTGTGCGAGCGGGGAGAGGAGGCGTAATCCATAGTTCTCTATGAGAACTGTAGATTACCGTAATTATTGGGACGTATTTCGCCCCGTATTGAGTCGAGTACGCCGCAAAATATGGGGCAAAATACATCCCAATTTAAGCCGTGTGAACATAGCCTTATTCTGTAAGATGCAGGAGTTTTAGAGCATTTAATGCTCAAATCTTATTCATGAGCAGGTGTTAGTCCCGTCCACCAAAGGCTAGCCCCGCCCACCTTACATGTTTCTACCTATTCAAAATAATAGGTTTATCAGTTGAGGTGGGTGGGGATAGCCTCAGATGGGCGGGGTTTGAAAAAAACTGACTCTTTGAATAACTCTTTTCTGCCTGAAAACTGCAGATTTGACCATTAAATATTCAAAAACTACAGCATCTTATAGAATAAGGGACACAGCATGTCTGACACTACCTTGTACTGTCATCAGCAGAGTGGGTATAAACTAGGTGACAGGTTCTCTTTAATGTCTGATGAAATGTGCCACAAGAGAACAGGAAACGTGTGGCATTTATGTAGTTTTACATTTGTTTTATATCTTATTTCTTGTGCTAATAAAGCCAACATATTGTTTTTGAGAATATCTATACCATAGTACCAGTTTTATATTAATTATGCACTACTATTTTTTACTGTTATTTTTTTGGTCTTGAGTGCTAATCATCTCCATATTGTTTGGATTTGTCCTGCAAAATGATTATATTGTAACCATGGTGGCCCTGAGATACGATGATCCCCCCCCCCCCCCAAGAATTGGAGTGGTGGCTTGATCATAATTTCTTCAGATGCCCATTGTGTGTTGTACCATATATGTACAACTGTGTCGGATGGGCAATACCAAATCATGATCACCCCCCCCCCCTCCCATTTAACAATAATACACAAAGTACGCCTGTCCATATTTGTGTCTTTTAGCACTTATTTCCAATATTGTTTGTATGGTGGTATAATAGAAGCAGGGCTATCGTAGTTAATAGGCTTTCTGGAAGAGTTTTCAGGCTGATTTTGAGGATTTCAAATTCTGATATGTTGGGGTATCAAGTTCCAGTGTATATGGAATGCATGGGATAATCTTGTAGTCTGTTGTGTGAGGAAAAGATAAGAGGAGAACTAAGGAGGTCTTGATTAATAGTCTACACTGATTTGACTGTTTAATTTGCAGCCAGTGAAAGTATTGACAGGACAGAGAGGTGGATTAACTGGGCAGCATAGCTGAGGGTTTGTTGGAAGGGACATACATTACTAAAAGTGATCAAGTATGAACAATAACTGTCTCTCCATAATAGGACCTATCACGTTATCAGGAATATTTTTAAATTAATATAAATATACACTTGCAATATTCTAAATATATTTACACTTATGGGACTCCAGTATATAAGATGCTGTATTCAACGCTACAAAAAAGATCAAATTAGATCCCAATTATATGGCAATATATACATACAGTGGATATATATTGGTAAATTGTCCCTATTCTTAAACCTATATAGCCCTGCCTAGCCTGCAGGATTAAATAGGTAATAATGAAATGACAAATGATATATTATACATATTATATCATCTAACTATTACCTATATAACCCTCTAGGCTAGACAGTGCTATATAGGTTAAAAATAGGGGCAATTTACTAATATATATCCCCTGTATGTATATATTGCCATATGATTGGGATCAAATTTTATCTTTGTTTATTTATATATGCACAGTGTATCTGTTATGGCAACTGGAGATAACATCCCGCAAACAATCAGTTTTGAGTGGAATGGACCATAAGTGGAAGGCGGGCTATATAAGGTGACCCTATAGCAGGTATTCTTTGATGTCCTTAATATCTCGGAACATATCTTTTTGGGGTAGACTTTATAGTTTTTATCAATATTATCATTTAATTGTTACCTTTTTTTGGGCTTTTAGTTTGTTGGTAAGCCTATGTTAGTTTACTCCTGATGAACCGTGGATATACTACATGGGGAAATGCATTATGAATCTATATACTGAATGTGTACATACTTCATTGACTATTTGCCTATTTGATCTAAGATTCTGGGGTCACATAAATGTAAATGTATTTAAAATATTTCAAATCGATTTTTATATTCAATAAATTTTGGATTGAAGGGGAGCAAAAGTACTAGATGGGAAGCCACAGATAAAGATGTTGTAGAAGACCAGGTGTGAATGGTATGCACTAGTAGATTCTAGAAATGTTTTGAGGTGGAGGCTGCAAATAATGGTAAAGGTTTGGATGTGCAGTTTGAACTGGGCAAGTTTGGAGACATTGGATTTGCATTCAGTGGGGTTAATCCACATGTGGCAATGCAATGTAGTTTCCATGATGAATCTACTGTACATCAAGAAATAACATGTTATTTTCTCCTTTTTTGTGGCATGAGTTCATAGTCCGCAACAGTAAAGATACACTGTGTGAACAATAACCTTTATTCCCATTTAAATCAATAGTTTGTAGATTTCACACAGAGCTCATGCAGATTTGATATGGACGCTGCATAGGAATATGTGTGAAAGATCCATCATGTTAACAGGGCCTAAAGGTAAACAAACAGGAAAAACCACAGCACATTGTTCATGTTGTATTAAAATACTATAAAAATTATTTCCACACAAATGTTCAAGTGGCCACAAAAAGGGGTTCATACATTAGATATGAGATCCTTGTAGACAGATATTAGCTAGACAGAAGTAAGATAAACAGAAAGAAAGAAAAAAAATAGGTAGATAGCTAGAGAAGATATGTAAAGATATGTATGCAATAGATAGATCAATATTAAGTAGGTAAATATTTTATTGTATGTTTATATATATATATATATATTATATATATATATATATATATATAATATATATTTATATATAATATATATATATATATATTATATATATATAGTGTGTGTATGTTTATATATACTGTGTATCCCAAAATTGAGTGTACCCCTTACATTTTTGTAAACATTGTACTATATCATGGGACAACACTTTTCATGGGACAACACTGAGAATGTGACACTTTGATACAATGTTAGTCAGTGTACAGCTTGTATAAGAGTGTAAATTTAGTGTGCCCTCAAAATAACTCAACACACAACCATCAATTTCTAAACCATTGGCAACAAAATTGAGTACACCCCTAAGTGAAAATGGACAAATTGTGCCCAATTTGCCATTTCCCCTTCAAAGTGTCATGTGACTTGTTGGTGTTACAAAGTCTCAGGAGATAATGGGGAGCAGGTATGCTACATAAAGATGGCCTATGCTATAAGAAGATGCTCAACACCCTGAAACTCATTTGCAGTACGGTGGTCACGACCATACAGCGGTTTAACAAGAAAAGTTCCATTCAGAAGCGGCCTCGCCATGAGCATCCGAAGAAGCCGAGTGCACGTATTCAGCATCATATACAGAAATTGTCTTTTAAAAACAGATGTATCAGTGCGGCCAGCATTGCTTCAGAGGTTAAAGGGGTGGTAGGTCAATCTTTCAGTGCTCAGACCATGCGTTGCACAATGTATCAAATTGGTCTGCATGGCTGTTGTCCCAGAAGGATGCCTCTTCTAAAGATGATGCACAAGAAAGCCCTCAAACGGTTTGCTGAAAACAAGCAGATTAAGGACTTGGATTATTAGAACCATGTCCTGTGGTCTGATGAGATTAAAATAAACTTATTTGGTTCAGATAGTGAGAAATATGTATTGTGACAACCAGGTGAGGAGTACAAAGATAACTATGTTTTGCCAATAGTCAAGCATGGTGGTTGGAGTGTTATGGATTGGGAAGAAAAGAGTGCTGCCAGCTGTGGGGAACTACAGTTCCTTGAGGGAACCATGAATGCCAACATGTGCTTCAATATACAGATCATGATCCCCATCCTTCTGAAATTGGGCCACAAAGCAGCATTCCAACATGATAACCACCCCAAATAATCCTTCAAAATGACCAGTGCCCTGGTGCTAAATCCTATTGAGCATCTGTGGAGAATCCTCAAATGTAAGGTGGAGGAGCACAAGGTCTCTAACATCCACCAGCTCCATAATGGCATCATGAAGGAATGGAAGAAGATTCCAGTAGCAACCTGTGAAGCTTCCAGTGCTGTAAAATAATGATGGCCACACAAAATATTGACACTTTGGACACAATTTGTCAATTTTCAGTTAGTGGTGTGCTCACTTGTGTTAGCTACATAGGTGGGATTGACGACTGAATGAAAAAAATAAGAGGCTACGTAGCAAAAGCTAAGGAGTTGTCTGAGTGTTATAAAAGTAAAAAAAATTAAATCTACCGACGCTCCAGTTCTCAGATGGTGGATGAGAGTAGTGTCATTACTACAGAGAAAACTAATCAAAACATCTGGGGACCTCTGAAGCATCAGTGCCGAGGGATTTCACAGGTGAGTAACCCTTATTTTAAAACCTTTATTTTTTTAACTTGATCATGACCGCACAAAGGCTGGGTCCACACAGCTGCTTTGTACATGACTTTGACTTGCAACAATGGCCCAGATGTATGAAAGTTGCTGCGCCAGAAGTGGACTTAAAGGGAATGAGAAATATGAAGTAAGAAAAAAGCTATTTTACATGAACAAGCCTCTATTGTACTTTACTTCTCATCAATATAAACTAGTTATAAATGAGAGAAGTCACATAACAAATATTCAAGTTAGTTAAAAGGAAAAAAAAAAAAATATATTATATATATATATATATATATAATGAATACTATATAAGATATAGTTTATAAATGATATATATATATATATATATATATATATATATATACATATATATATATTATACATTGCCCAACATTTGCCTCTCAGATAGCAAGCTGTACTGTTCTGCAGAATAAAATATATTGTTACATATAAATTGATTATAATTTCCATCATAGAATGATGGATTTGTTTTGAGATTTATAACACATGCAAATAAAACAAGATATCTCTTACCAGCATATTTCAGCAGCACTACCAGGACAACGATGTGTAGTAATTTCATGTTTGCAAGCTAAAACAAAATGTGTCTTAACAGTAATAGCTAGGGTGTGCCAAAATGTTCTTTTGAAGCTTCACTTATATATATAGTGTCAAAGGGGAAAGGACTGTGCAAGTAGGAGGTCAATTGTAATTGGAACCTGAAATAACAGAATTTCCCAATAACCAAAGGGTGACTTGAACCTGTCAGTTAAGGGGAAGACTTGTGAACATTTAACTCTTTCCTTCCTATATTTAGTAACCAACTTGCTAGTCTCTTCAAAATTTTTGTTATATCTGAGGAATGTAAGCCAAAGAATGTGATGATATTCATATGCCATCAATTTTCTCTGTGAAAGGTTGGTTCTTCCCTAGCCTGCAGACACATATCTGCCATAAAATCTTTGTCATAGAAAACATTTGTTAAATTCTAGTACACTTGCTTCTCGTCGTGCTTGTAAGCAAACACATCATAATTCTGGTAACATTTTAAAGAAGAAAATACAATGATATATATATGTTTATAATTATTTATAAAACAAATATAGTTATCTGCTATCAAGTTTTAGCTGTGTCTTTTTGGTAAATGGCATTTTTGGAAAGATAGAGGCAACAAGCAACTCATAAATATATCCCATACTGTGATGATGCCACTTTTTTGCAGTAAAACATGTTGGGGGGACATTACATAGTTATATAGTTACATAGTTACAAAGTTTGTAAGGCCGAAAAAAGACAGATGTCTATCCAGTTCAGCCTATTATGCTATAATGTTAATCCAGAGTAAGGCAAAAAATCCCAGGAGGTAGAAGCTAGTTATCCTTATTTCAGGGGAAAAAAATCATTCCTGACTCTGTTCTGTGAAACAGAATAAATCCCTGGATCAACAATCCTTCTCCAGAATCCTAGTCCCTGTAACTTGTTATATTATTACTAGAGATGGGCGAATTTCTCAAAAATTCGATTCTTTCACTTTGCCGAATTTTCCGACAAAATTAGTTTTGTTCCGAATTACTTCGGCACGAATCGCGTTAAAAAGCAGCTATTTCCAGGCTGCAAAGAGCCTGCAGGGTGCTGTAGAACGTTGTGCCATGCTTAAATATGCAGAGGGAGCTTGGTTTGGTATTCATACAATGTTGTGTTTTAGTATGACACGCAGATGACTGCCGCCGCTCTTAGAATCGCTTCACTATAAAATTCCCTGGGCACTTAAGAGGGCAAAACTGACCAAAAAACTCAAGCGGGAATGTAGCCTGATAAAGTCATGCCAGCGAAAGCTGGAAAAAAAAGAAGCTGAGAGCTCAGGTGGCAACATTAGTGACAGAGTGTGGAGGTGACGGCGGCAGCCACAGCAGCATGAGGTCAGGCAGTGGCACAATGACATTCTGGAGGTGGCAAAACACGAGGAAGCCAACTGAGTGGCACAATGATGAGAGCGGAGGTCACGGCGGGCAGCAGTATGAGGTCAGGCAGTGGCATAATGACATTCTGGAGGCGGCCAAAACAGTATTAGGCCACATAGTGGCACAATGATACAGTGTGGAGGTTTAGAACGAG
>JAODAL010043212.1:0-34071 GCA_025379985.1 Phyllomedusa bahiana | reverse complement strand
CCACTAATCGTTAAAGGGGTGTTATCGTTTCTTTAAAAATGGTTTTCAGAATAAGGGACAGTGAAAACAAGAACTTTGAAATTGGGAGTCATTACAAAGCTGCCTTGTTCCACAGTGTCCCTTATTTTGTGATTTTATTTACAGAAAACCAGGAGGGTCGAATCCCTCCTGATCCCCCCTCCTTGCATTTCAAGCTGAGACCCATTTCTTTCTTACAGCCCCTGGTCGATTCCGGGCGTACAAATGACCAGATTAGGGGCCGTAGCATTTTCGTCTCCACACCAGCAGAAACGACTGCAAATTGTACAATAAAAAAACAGACTTTTTACCCGTGCCTAACTCTCCTCATACACCAGATCGTCCCGTTTCTTAAAACTGTAATACATCCCACTGTGAGAGGAGATCAGGGTCAATTTTGAAGCAGACTGTGGATGTATACAGCTTTTAATAAAAAAGACTGCATAGAGAGAACCAGGATAGTGGACTCAGAGGGGGGAGGGGGAGCCCCAGGCCAGAGGGGAAGGGGGGATAGCACCCAGCTGGGGGGGGAAGAAACCCCCCTGCATTCACAGAGTTGAAACTCAGAGCAGTGTGAATGACCGAATAAGGAAGCGATACACCCCTTTTTAATTTCTCATCACGGCCCACAACTTAAATATAAAAGAAGGCAGTGAAAGGGGGATCAATAACATAAACATACTGCTGGGCCTTTGTTAAATTTTTTTCTCCCTGAGACAAAGTTTTTTCCCTTTGTATTGGCACAACCTCTTTTTTCACTTTTTAATGCATAAAAGGTAGCAAAGTAGGTTTAATTTACAAAATTTTCTTCTCCTCCTCATAATTAATTTTTTCTCAACCCCCAACCCAAAAATCCTTTTAAATCCTTTCAGTACTATTGGTTGGGTCTTTTGGAAGCCCTCAATTTTTGAATCACCAAAATTTTAAACCCCTCGCTCTATATCACTTTATTTAAGATGCAAATTACCACCCTTGTCACGGGGGTTTTTGTTACTACTCCCTTTAGATTGTAGTTCGCAATAGCTACTTTTCCCTCCTTTTTAAAATTTAAAGAAATGGTTGTCGTCTGAGTGTAGTTTCTTTATTCTTGCGTTACTATTTCCCCAAAAAAGTACCAATAAATTATTTGGGGAATCGGAGGTGATTCTAATTTTGGCTTCAAATTTGTCAAAGGATATCTAAATTATGGGGTCCCCTTTCCCCTTCAACCTGCAATTGTTCAAGATCCCCCAATGTTTTCTCCTCTATTTCCTAAAAGGTTTTTTAAAACATTACTTTATTTTATTATTTATGCAAAGCCAACTTTCTAGAAAAGAGTTTAAATATCTTTTACCCTAAAAATTTCATTAAATTTGGGGCAGGAGTGAACAAAAGCCCGTGACAACACCGTTTTTGATTTTCGTTAATCTATGAGGGGATAATTAATCACTTGAGTGCTCCATCCTTTTTTTATTTCTGATGTTTCCCCCTTTCTCTCGATCCCAAGAGAACCCTTGGGGGTTCAAAAAAAGTGGGTGTTTTTTTGGTCTGAGGTTGATTACTGTGTTCATAACCTTCCATTTCCTGCATTTGGTGGCGTTTTTTGTATTCCCATTTAAAACATTCCCTTTGGCCCCCCCACCATGGGCCACCACACCACAGGATGCAAAGAGACAATGTTTTTGATCCCCGACCCCTCTCCCATTGACATCCCCCTGGGCCCCTGTACTGATGACAGATATTCATCCTGAGGCAGGGTTTTTTTTAACAAATTAGGGATGCATGAAATTGCTTTTGAAAGGGGACTATTCATGTTTGCTCATGATGTAGGGAGTTGTTTCTGTTTCGGCGTGGTTGGGGCGGGGCGGGTCGGATGGGTGCGGGGGTTTGAAGGGCTGGAGTTCTTGCCTGCTCCCTTGTGGCGTGGTGGGTTTAGTGACTGGGTGTGGCCGTAGGAGAGAATCTTCAATGGGAACTTGGAGGGCAAACGGGGAGGGAGGGGGGGCTAGCCAAAAGCCTACATAAAAATTAAAATGAACATGAATATTACATTAAAAGAGAAGTGTTTATGAATATATCTTTTGAAAACTATACAATCAGTGGGAAAATGGGTTTAATGGGGCCGCACTCTATTGGGAAAGAAATATATTAAATATAGGAGAAATGTTATGGAAGATAAAAATACAGTGGTCTATTGTACAGTGGATTTTATTCCCAATAAATATGCATATTAATATTTAAGAGAAGGGGGTTATGGGGAAATTTATAAAGAGGCAGTGTGCTGTGTAATGTACACCTAGTCTGCTTAATTTATTCTTTGGGGACCCCGCATTGGGAATAATAAGAAAATAAGACGGGGGGCCATCGCGGGCGGGGGGGGTGTTTGTGTGCGGGGCTTGGCGGGCGTGCGGGAATGGGGCCGGGGGCCCCCTTGTGGGATGGCGAGTTTGGCTAGGGTGTTGGCCGTGGGGCGTTGGGGGCAGCTTTGGGGGGACATTTATAGTTGCACGCGAAGGGGGAGTGGTTTTAGTGGATTCTTAGGCTAATTGGGAGCACCTGAAAGGGTCAACAGGATATAAAAAGGAAGTGACTCAGACCACATGGCGGACCCCTAAGCCCTTTATAAGCCAGGTTTCTGGGGAAACATGTCGGGGAGGTCGATAGACTTTTTAAAATTTTGGGCTCTCACCCCTGTCATAAGTGTCACCTGCTGCAGCGGGGTCACAAAGGGGGGTTATTTGTTTTGGTCTATGAATTTGGGATGAGACTTCCCCAAATAGCTGGGTTGGGGTCCCTTTCGAAACTATACTTCAAAAAAAAAAACTCCCCTGTTAGAGGGGGGGTTCCACCAACTTGATGAAAGAAAGGGGGGATTCCCTCCAGAACAAAAAGGTTAAATTTAGAAAAGAACAGGTTTTAAATAGTGTTATAAGGTTAAAATTAGAAATTAAAAAATTGTTTGGTTTAACAGATAAAAACTGTAGGTTTAAGTTTGCCTATGGCAAAAAAGAAAAAATAGACAAAAGTCACTCTTTTTTCTCTTGGAGATTTCCCCAATTTTTTTTAGATTTTTTGCACGTAATCCTAGCCCAAAGATGGGGTTACGGGTCGATCTTGTAAGGGTTATCTTACTGCTCCACCGTGCTTCCAGTCTAGTGGCTCTCTCATAAAAGTGATATGGGGCCAAAACGGACGAGGGAAAAACTCATTTTTGGGGTCTATTTTTGTGGAAACTTACTATGCGATATTAATGACATGTTGGGCCACATGTATGAAAACTGTTCAGGTCTAAAACTCACTTTTTTGTCCATAGTATATATAGACCCCCTCAGACAGGCAGGTATATATAGGTCCCCTCAGTTAGGCAGGTATATATAGGTCCCCTTCAGACAGGTATATAAGTCCCCTCAGGTAGGTATATATGGGTCTCCCCAGCAAGGCAGGTATATATAGGTCCCCTCAGGCAGGTATATATAGGTCCCGTTAGGCAAGCCGGTATATAAAACGCTAATAATAATACTCCTCACCTTATCTTCTTACCAGCCAAGCGCCTTCCTCTTCTGTCCGACACTGACCGCTCTCATTAGCATAGCGAGAATGCTCACCATGGGGTCTGCACTTACTCCTATCTACCTATGACACCATGAGTATCTGCTTTTATTTTTCCATAAGTAGCGCCACTCTTCTCCTTAGGATATTTCTAGTATTGAAGATAAATTGGTATGGACGGGTATGAGCTGCAATACTAGAATCAGCCTATAGATAATAGTGGCGCTGTTTCTGGAATCAAAAGAAGATGCTTTGTTTTTAATCTCACACATTCCTTTTATTTCCAATCTGGTAGTAATACGCCCCCACTGAAAACAATAATTCTTCGGCATGGAAAGTAGCCTATTCTGGAAGAATGTGAAGGTGAAAAATCAAATGTGTTCGGTCTATGAATAAGGTTAATTACCTGGCCTATCACACATTTGGAATGAGGTTACATAGAAAACATTTGCTTCCTATTTATTGTTGTCCTCAATAGAAAATTAACAAATTTATTCTGCATTAACCGCAGTATTTTCCTGGTTTGGACAAAATGCAAATAGGGAATTGTTTGAAGTGCAATTTACATATTGTGATATGGATTTTCTGTGTGCTGATAGAGAGCATTTAACAGGAGCCCAACTGTGGAATTAATGCATTGTATAAAATCATGATTGCTACATAATGGTGACCTTAGGACGGCAAACACAATTATGTCGCTGTTTGTCTCGGTGGTTAATTTTGTTTGATGTTTCACATGAATTGTTGATAAATCAAGATAATAGCAGATAAAATGCCGGATGGAATAACTTTACTTAGAGAGTATTGTTAAATGTCAGATAAATGTAAAGGCTGTTTGTATAGGGCAGCATTTGTAACCATTTTCTTCACTGCACTTGTAGCCAAATTGCAGCCACTTTTTTTTTATCTTTCTAGCATTCAAAGAAATGATTCAATCTTTCTTTTAAAGTATAAGCAATTATCCATAGAGACAAAGATGAAAAAACTGATGTCACAAGCAAAAAAAACCCTAAAATTATATATATATATATATATATATATATATATATATATATATATATATACACACACACATATATATATATATATATACACTCACCGGCCACTTTATTAGGTACACCATGCTAGTAACGGGTTGGACCCCCTTTTGCCCTCAGAACTGCCTCAATTCTTCGTGGCATAGATTCCACAAGGTGTTGCAACGATGCTAAATTTGGGTACCAAGGGCCCAAGAGTGCCAAGAAAATATTCCCCACACCATGACACCACCACCACCAGCCTAAACCCGTTAATACAAGGCAGGATGGATCCATGCTTTCATGTTGTTGACGCAAAATTCTGACCCTACCATCCGAATGTCGCAGCAGAAATCGAGACTCATCAGACCAAGCAACGTTTTTCCAATCTTCTACTGTCCAATTTCGATGAGCTTGGGCAAATTGGAGCCTCAGTTTCCTGTTCTTAGCTGAAAGGAGTGGCACCCGGTGTGGTCTTCTGCTGCTGTAGCCCATCTGCCTCAAAGTTCGCCGTACTGTGCGTCAGAGATGCTCTTCTGCCTACCTTGGTTGTAACGGGTGGCTATTTGAGTCACTGTTGCCTTTCTATCAGCTCGAACCAGTCCTGCCCATTCTCCTTTGACCTCTGGCATCAACAAGGCATTTCCGCCCACAGGACTGCCGCTCACTGGATGTTTTTTCTTTTTCGGACCATTCTCTGTAAACCCTAGAATGGTCGTGCGTGAAAATCCCAGGAGATCAGCAGTTTCTGAAATACTCAGACCAGCCCTTCTGGCACCAACAACCATGCCACGTTCAAAGGCACTCAAATCACCTTTCTTCCCCATACTGATGCTCGGTTTGAACTGCAGGAGATTGTCTTGACCATGTCTACATGCCTAAATGCACTGAGTTGCCGCCATGTGATTGGCTGATTAGAAATTAAGTGTTAACGAGCAGTTGGACAGGTGTACCTAATAAAGTGGCCGGTGAGTGTATAATATTATATATATATATACACACGTACTATTTATTTATTTATTTATCTACATATATCTATATATGCGTCTGTTAGGCCCTGTTCACACGACGGATTTGGCCGCGGTTATGGCCACGGGTCCCGACGCGGTTTCCGCGGTCATAACCGCGGCCAAATCGCGCCTGGTTTATTAACATGGTTTCCTATGGGAAACCGCGTTAATATTCACACTCCGCGGGTTTGGCCGCGGCCCAGACCCGCGCGTGTGAAGAACTCTCCTGTCAATTCCTGACAGGGAGTTCACTGCGCGCCGGCTGCGCGGTGCTGCCGCGGGCGTCGCCGCGGGTGGTGCACAGCTGGGACGCGGCTCGCGCCACGGTTTGCCCCCTGCTATCAATTTGCATAGGGGCAAACCCTCGGCGCAAGCCGCACCCCAAGCCACGCCCCTCCCGCCCGAGGCCACGCCCACCGCCCGCGCCACAAACCCGCATCGGGAGACGCGAGTTTGCGGCGCGGCACGACGAGGTTTTGGCCGCGGCGAAACCCGCGGCCAAAACCGTCGTGTGAACGAGGCCTTACTCATAGTAGGTTTCTCTTTAGCCTCAGAGTGACACTACCCCCCAAACTTTATAGGCCTGGTGCTAACCTCACCTGGTACGTGAGTGGCCTCCCGCCCAACACTTAGACCACTCCTGGAAAATCCGACCCAGACTAAGCGGATTGGAGCTGCTATACTAAAGAATGTGTCAGCAACGTAGTGCTACTTATGCCTAAACTGCCGGTTTCCATCAATGAGCCCAGGCCTCTCGGTGATAGACATCTGTCCACATACTCCCTAAAAATGCATAGGAAAGTATTCTAAACGTTCCTGCCCTCAACCACCCCACCAGTCACTGTCTCACAAAGATAGATATATAGAAAGATCTATAAAAATATTGTGCTATATCTTTTCATGGAACAACACTAAATATATGACACTTACTACTTTACATTATAATCGGTGTGTAGCTTGTATAACTGCAAATTTGGTGTGTCCTCATAATAACTGTAAATTTGGTGTGTCCTCAAAATAACTAAACACACAGTCAAGGTCTAAACCACTGGCAACAAAAGTTAGAACACCCCTAAGTGAAAATGGAGAAATTTTGCCCAAAGTGACAATATTTTGTATGGCCAACATTATCTTTCATGAAAAAAACTTTGAGATTCTTAGGTCACACGTTTTGATCAAAAAAATGTTTAAGCCACCCACGGCTTACAACGTGATCTCAAGGCGGGTGGTTCTACGCTATCTTTACCTCTCAATAGAGCCAAATTCAGACTTCTCCGCCCACCTCACAGGCTGTTATATCAGTGCAGCATGTTTGCAAGGTTGGTGTTTTTTTATTTTTCTCTCTGGATAATGGAGGTCGGTTGACCCTATGAGAAGTAGGACCACCCGCCTTGAGATCACGTTGTAAGCCGTGGGTGGCTTAAACATTTTTTTATCAAAACGTGTGAACTAAGAATCTCAAAGTTTTAAACATTATCTTTCACTGCCTTAACTCTTGGGCATAGAGGTCACTAAAGCTTCACAGGTTGCAGCCTCTGGTATCCTCTTCCACCCCTCCATGATGACATCATGGAGCTGGTGGATGTTAAGAGATGTATTTAGTGGATTTGGTACATATCAATAATAACTATATATAATATATATATAGTATATATATATTATATATTATCATATAACTATATATATATATATATATATATATATATATATATATACACACACACACACAAATTGAGACAAATTGTGCCCAAGTTACTATCAGGTCATATGTCACAGAAGGAAAAATCGTAAATGTCTCTTAAAAATTAAAATGAAGCTCCTGGTGGCCATTAAAAAAAAAAGCATACAATACTCATCCTCCCCTGCTCCTCTGTTCCAGTGCTCGATCTATATGCCGTCAATTGAGAATATGCTGGAAAACTCGCTCAAATTGAATAGTATGGGTGTCACCAATTGGTTGTAAGTTGGTATGATGTACCACATGTAACTGTATAATTGGAACCCAATATAAGCCTCATCTACGTGCGATTGTAATACTGGTAAATCACCCCTCTCATGGATAGTAGGTATATGAGTGGTCGTTTATCAGTATTTTTTGCACTTGAGAAATCTTCCCCATATGATACTGTGACTCTTCTAGATGCTGGTGTGAACTGGTTTTTATCCTATGAGCAGTTGTGTACAAAGCAATTGTTGCCCTCATGGATGTAGGTGTGCGAGCGGTGGTTATCATTTTTCTGCATGTTTATTGCCTTCTACTGGGAATGGATTTCTGACCTGCCCTTGTAGCAGTAATTATGGACATTTTTTCCCGAGATTATATGTAAATAATGTCCCATTATTTTTGTGAATTTTTGTCATCTACTTAAAGGGATGCTCCCATCACAGTCATTGATTTCAATAGGAGAGTCCTCACTACCTCTCATTCAAAATGTAGAGGTTTCAGGGCTCATTCGGGAGATAGGTGCAGGTTGCACCTATCCCTTTAAACATCAATAGGTAACATTAGAGCACATGAATTAATGTAGGGCATGAGATGTTTATGTGAATATCAACTCATTACTGTCACTATCAATCGTCTGATAGAAAATATTGAGTGAACATTGATGCCTTCAGACTTTTGTCCTACTCAAGGTCATACTGGCCCAATGGAGTACCAGTGCATACTGTCACGACACAATAATGGGCCTCAGATTTATCAGCTGAAAAGCTCCAAGGTACTTGTATTCTAATTTTTTTAACACTATGGTTTGTTTCTTATGGAATTATATCCATATTACCTTTTAGATATTATTGATATGTCCTATGTGCAACAACATCATCATGGTCATAATGCAATTAAAAGTAGATATACCCACGTCCTGTATAGCTGGAGTGAAGACCCTCAGATTAAGGGTCCTTAAGCCCACCAGAGGCAATGATTTTATTTCTGGCCCCATTCTGAAAATGTTGCAATGCTTAATGACCCACATTAAATTCTGGAATATAATTGGATACCACTTGACACATGAGTAACTTTGAACAATATCCTGACCCATGCAAGAGGAAAACTGCACCAGGACAATACACAGGGGTAACGCGTGAGACTCAGTTTTTCTAGTTAGCGTCTCTTTGAAACGTTCAATGCAGCATTATACCGGTACAGAGAGAGTGATGTGCTCAGCTAAATCAAGAAGGTGATGGTTCAATGAAATGCATACGGGTCTCATATTTGGCTTTTGCAGCCTAAAGTAAATGCGAGTCGAGGACTTTATAGTAAGTGAATTCCTTCTTAAAGGCTCACTTCTAATGCCGGTCTAGCATTTAAGAATGGGGCACTGGAAATAAATTGCTACAGGAGAGATTAACTGGATGTTTAGGTCTCAAGTAGGTTTTACGGGGGCTGACAGCCGTGAGTTCCATACTGCTTACGTAAGCCAGCTGCTTAGTTAAAGTAAAATGGCCATTTTTGTAATAACAAGGTTCTTCAGGCCTCGCAGGTTCCCTACCAGCACCTCAACAAACATGTCAAATAAAACCATACATAGTGGCCAGTTAGAAAGCATTGTGGGTATATGTGAACAGAGCTGGGATTACCATAGAATTCCATAGTGATCCAATTTTTGTTTTCTTGTACGGAGTGAGATCCAGGTACTGCGGCTGAAATAGGTCACCCAAAATAGTGCCATATTACAGAGCACTGCAGTAAGAACCTTGGCTCCAGTCACTAATCATCTACTGGCATGAATATCTCCTATGTATATCATACTTGTCCTGGACTGCCAAGGGGTTTTCCAAAATAGAAAATGTGTTAGCCTTTGGGCAAAAAAGGAAATTCACCCAAAATATGCTCCTGGAGGCTGCCACTGAGAGCAGTATAAATGAATATGTTATAATGGACTTTACAAACATTAGCTATCAAGTATAGTATATTTTGGAGAGTGAGGTACACTGAAGTACCCGGAGGAAACCCATGCAAATACGGAAAGAACATACCAACCCCTTGCAAATGTGGTCTTTGGTAGAACTACAAAGCAACAGCTCTAGCCACTGATCCACGTGCTGCCCATAATTTAGGGCTTACTGGAGTGCAAGCTCTAATGTCAAGTTCTAGTTTCTGACTTAAAGGGAATGTGTCATCAAAAATGACTTCTTGTTTAACTCACGTTTTTATGTTAAACACATGTTTTGTGAATTTTTTATTTTTCATTTTTCCATATAACTTTCAATATTTTTTTAATAATTCTTAAGTCCTGCAGTTTTCACTTTGGCCACTAAGCCTAATAATAGTCTGACACTTCCTGTTCTTTGTGCTTGCTCATTATCAGACAAAGAGGGTCAAACTGAAAGGAGACAACAGTGTGAATAGATAACACAGGATCCACCAGTCACAAGAGGAGATAGTCACAGTTCACCCTTTCACCTCCCTGCACACTGATTTCTTCCCAGGTCACAGAGCATGACTAGAAAACTCTCCTATAGAAGTCTATGGGACTGAGTCAGTCTTAAGTCTTAAGTCTCCTATGTGCATGAAGCTACTGCAAAGCATCTCTCTGACTGCTGTTAAAGCAGTGCAAACAAGGCCTAGTGGCCAAAGTGAAAACTGCAAGACTTAAGAATTAAGAAATATTGAAAGGGATATGAAAAAAAAAATTCCTAAAAAATGTGTTTAACATAAAAGCGGGACTTAAACAATGACTCATTTTTTTGATGACACATTTCCTTTAAGCCTATATTGTATGTTGGCCACATCAGCTGTATCGAGGTTCACTTTTATCACCAACTTTGAGAGAATGTTGTCCTTTCATTATAATACTGAACCTACAACCAGGTCAACACACAATCACAACCATTAAGTCCAACATCCCTTGGGTGCATTTACACATAATGCACCAGGAAAACCATGTCACACAAATCCATATGCCCAATTTATCTGATGGTGGCAAAGAGAGTGTCTCTTTAGACTTTGTTAGAGCAGTATACATCAGTATACGTTTATTGCAGTGTAGAATAACGTAGTAGGCTAGGCTATTTATAAAGAAGCATCCAGTTAAAAAATAAAAATGCAGTATGCCTTTATTACCACTGTAGCCTATGGGCGACATAAACCACTGTGTCAATACTCAATAGCATTTGTTGGAGAATCTTCTTGATGTATACGTCCAACCTACATTGCAAATACAATAGAAACGCACCCTTAGCTGGACACCAGCCGACAAAAACACCTTGCTCCTTCTGATCACTATCTGTATAATGCAAAGTATGTGCAAGGAACAAGAGCAAGAAAACTATCTGCAGACATAAATACCAGTCAGTTCTGATTACATGAGTGATACCATCTCTAATTTCATATTGTTAATCTCACGGGAATGTTCATTCAGCTTTGAGTTATTGAGACATTGATAAATCAGCTGTGTAGAAAAACAGGAAGTGATCTAATCTCCCAGCTGATGGTATCTCTGGTTTGATGAATGTACCCCAATAAATACGGCAATTGTGGTCATACATCATCAAGGAAGAAATGTGCAGCGAGCCTTCGCTACAACATCCACATCTATAAAACCACAAAGCTACAACTCACTGTGCAGGCAGATCGTAACAAAGAAAGCCACAATACACCAACACTGCTGACTCAGGGGGGATAGGAGACCTCGTCTGAGGTTTAAACATGGGTGTAACCAGAGGCGTAACTTGAGGCTTCTGCGCCCTAGTGCAAATAGTGAAATGGGGCCCCTCAGTTACCATGTGCCATTGACAATGCTGTGGCAGAAGGGCTTTTGGGGCCCCTTAGATTGGATTGCAGGGCCCGGTAGCAACTGCTACCTCTGCACCCCCTATAGCTACACCCCTGGGCGTAACAATAGCCACTGCTATGGTGCCCACTCAGGTGCAAGAACAGTATGGTGAAGAAAGTTCGGAGTCGTCAGCACCAAAGTGGATAAAACGGAGGGATTGAGAAATTAGCCAAAACAGTGCAAAGCTGACAATCACAGGGGAAAAACCGCTGATATGTTACGGGCGACACACCGGCATTAGTCATAGCCAAGAACAATATACCTTAAAATAGGGAACAACAAATTGGTGGCTTTTTGAGGTCTATCTTCTATTACATGGGAGAACAAAGAAGGACTATGACTGCATGGAGGCCACAAAATAGGTACACTGGGGGAACAAATGGTGGCATTCGCCATGATCTTGCAATACCAGCTCCATTGGATGGGCTACTGCATCAGAGAGCCGAAAACCCATCTCCCCGGTCAAGTTCTTTGCTTCCTCTGGTCACCCAATGTTCTCTGGTCTTAGCTCAGTTGGGAGCAATTTAAAGGCAATTCAAGACCTAACTTAAAAAAGGCCTGATCAACTGGGAGCAAGAGCAACAGTTGGTCCCCTATGGTGCCATATGACCAGCAGTGAGGGCCATCAAGCAGCAGTGAGTTTCGAGGCTGTCCACCTCTCCAGTTAAGTAGAGAAAAAACAATGATGAAAGGAGAGCGAGGTGAACTCCGGTTTATGAAAGCAACTCCAATTTGGAACTTCTTACCCCCACTGTCCCAAGGATTGGACACCTCAGAATGCAGAAGTTATCTTGATGGGAATCTGTGTGGGGACATGATTAGTGTTTGGTGCACAGGGGCATTACTACTGTTGAGGGCACCTGGATGTAGAGTTTGCATAGAGGATCGGAAAAGCTGAGGAGGGTGTTGGAAAAGCAAGGAGCCAGAGGTATTACTGTAGCAAATTCTAAAGACACAAGTCATGCAAGAAGACATCTTCATGGTGGTCTGGGCCAGATGGAGAAGATAAAGTGAAAACTCCATTCTCCAGTACCACTAGATTTAACCTAACTGTAATCTTATATAGTCCTGTATACAGTTATTTACCACCATACTGTCACTCAATGGAGGTTTGTATTATGCACCTTTTATTATCTTATTATTTGATAACTGTATAACAATTTTCTATGGAAAATAATATAATATACAGCATCTCTAAATGTTTGCTGGCACCCAGTTTCAAATTGATTATAGGGAGTGCTACCTTTTTGTCACCAATTAAAAAATAGTATAGCCATTCTATATAATAAAAGACATATGTTATTTTTTTTCGGGGTTTTGGGCAAAACAGACGCTGGACATGGATTGAGCGTGGCTAAAAGCAGGGCTAAAAAAATGAAATGTTATATATTCACCTTTAGACTCTAAATATTGGAAGCTATTAGGAGACATCATAGCAGCTAGTCTATTCCTCCTCAATAAAACATTGTTCAACGAAGACTGACGTTTAAAGATGTAGGTGGCCAAGGGGGAAAATTGATAAACAAATATGGCACATACAAGTTATATTATGGTCTGGATTAGAATTTTTCGCGTATATATACACACATCTCCAGATTTGGAAAATTAACAGGTAAGTTTTAGTAATTTTTGCACATGTTGTCCTTGATAATGTTACATTATTTTTGCAAACTATTGCCTAGAAGCAAGACCAGTGTACTCTGGCGAGCCCTGAAATACATTGGGTTGATAAGATTCATCTGTATTGCTAACCTCATATCCTTTTTTGTTACCAAGAGAAATGCAGAACTTGTACTGTAAGTGTAATTACTGTGATAGATGGACCAGTCATGGCATTTGTTAAAACAAGGTCTACTTAATATGGAATTCAATTAGCGGTTACTGTCCGACAGCACTGAGGTGACATGAGATATTCCAGGAGATGCAGGATGTGGAGCTCTCGGTATAGTAATGCATACTCTATTAAAATATGTATTAAATGCCCATTGAAAGGATATCTATGATTAGGAATAAAGATTTTGCTATTTTTCTACTGCAGTGCAGAGTTTAAGGTCGTCCGAACTCTACACTCTAAACATTGAAGTGTCACCATGCGTTACTGCTCTGTGGAAGGATTGGTAAGGCATGGAGCACCCAATAGAAAATAAGTCCAGAGAGTCAGGGTTCTGCAGTAAACCAGTGCACTTCTTTAATGAAGGAACTCAAGTGCAACACAATACAGGCAAGACACGGAGAGTCATCTCCAGTGTCCTCCCTGATAGACAAAGGCTCTGTGCTTTGGCCAGGCCCGGACTGCCCATAGGGCAAACCGGGCATTTGCCCGGTGGGCCGCTGGGGTCCGGACGGCAGCGCCAGCTCGGATCGCCCGCCGAGGAGGCCGGTGTTCCCCCCCTTGCGGGCCCCGAGTGTCAGCGCCGGTCTGAGGTGCACGGTCAGGGGCCGCAACGGTCGCAACTGCGACCGGACCCCTGTGCCAGGGGGCCAAAAGGCCCCCCTCGCCACACGGCTGCACGGCCGGGTCACAGACCCAGCCACGCAGCCAACACGGCCGCCGCCTGCACCGTGCGGCGCAAGCAGCGGCCGAGGCTGAACAGTCGGGATCTTCTGATCCTGTCTGTTCAGCTCCCAGGAGGCCGCGCAGCAGGCGCGCGATGTAATGACGTCATCGCGCGCCTGTTCCGCGACCAGGAAGCCAGCGGCCGCTCTGGAGCAGGTGAAGAGGAGGGGACAGCGGGTGAGTATTATTTTTCTTTTTTTTAAACTACTTACTGTCCCTGCCTACCTATATACTGCCCCTGCCTACCTATACACTGCCCCTGGCTACCTATACACTGCCCCTGGCTACCTATATACTGCCCCTGGCTACCTATACACTGCCCCTGGCTACCTATATACTGCCCCTGGCTACCTATACACTGCCCCTGGCTGCCTATATACTGCCCTGCCTGCCTATACACTGCCCTGACTGTCTATATACTGCCCTGCCTACCTATATACTGCCCCGCCTGCCTATATACTGCCCCGACTACTTATACACCGCCCCTGGCTGCCTATATACTGGCCCTGCCTACCTAATGGGAGTCTACCTATTTACATGCCACTTATCTGACATTTTTTAATTTCTAATTTTTAGGGTCTAACATACGCGGTTTGGGGAATTGATAGGAAAGTGCTGGTAAAAAAGAGGAGTCTAAGATGTATTTGTTTTAAATTCTACAGTGGCGAGTAGTGACCGGGAGAAGAAGACATTGCATTCTGTACCGGACAGAGAAAAAATGGACAGGAACATCAGGGAAGACATAATGGAGGTTTGGGCCAGAAGGAGAAGAAAAGGAGAAAAGAACAACTCCCATCGGGGATGACGTCTCCTGTGAGTCCCTGCTGTCAGGGGTCATTTTACTTCTATGTTGAGTCAGTGCTGTATTCATGTGATGGTGACCTGACTACTGGTGATGTGATTGGTGGGGTTGTAGGTTATGTTGGTGCTTATGTAGTGTCAGTGTGGGCTTGTTCCGGATTGTAAAGCAAGTGCACCCCTGACTCTGTGATGAGGGGTTTCTCTGCACCATTTTTTCTTTCTTGCTTGCGTTTAGGGAGCTCTCAGACGGAGCGGTTTTGGTACATTTTTTGATGCGTTTTTTGTGCAGAAATGTTCAGCATTAACTACTCTGCCTTTCTGCACAATACCGCACCAAAAACAGATCAAAAACGCACCAAAAATGCTCTTTGTGAAAGCACCTTTATAGTGTAGTTTATTTTAGAAAGTGGCGAGGTGCGTGAACAAGGGAAATTTTGTAAGCGGATATTGTATGTGGGCTGCTGGGGGCTTAGTGCCAGGGCTGATTTTTATTCCCAGTCCGGCCCTGCTTGTGGCCCCTCTCTCTCTCAGAAGGTTGGTATACTGCCTAAAGCACTGGTGTGCCAGGGTCTGTGGCTCAGTCATTTGACTGGCTTTCAGGTCAAAGGGCTGGTGACCCAGGATCTCTGCTTGTGTGATCTGAAGATACCAAGCCAGTCTGGCAGAGTCTTTTCTGCTAACCATTGTGCAGAATTACTAAGGGCTATGAGGCTAGCCATTTTAAGTTTCTAGATGATATAGACTCTTCTAATGGGAGAGGTGGAGTGGATAAGCGCAACCCTCACAACATTGCTAAAATTTCAGTCTCTCATACACTTTCTTCAGGTATCACAAATGGGATTGCAATGCTCTTTTAGCTTCATTCCCATTTCTCATTTTGACACCAAGCCAAAAACAAAGATCATTGTCAACCCCCTTACGAAGACATTTAATGCAACATGAATTCCTTGAATAAATGAGTTGTCCACCTTGGGAAAACCTTCATTCTTACATTCTTAGTAAATTGCTCCTAAACCATGGAGAACACGGGAACCATAAACATGCCATCTTCTGGGAAACCTGACAGCAGGTGCTCAATTCTCCTGCAGTGCCACCACAGGTGAAATCAAGCATTGCATAGTGACCATTAAAGTCAATGGTCTGTAGATGTAATGATGGATATGCTGGGTCCTCCAGAGATCGGAGGACTCTCTAGCTGCTCTGCGCTATGGCAGATAATTGTAGTTCCTGTATTAACTCAGTATTCCATAGGGGTTATTTCACATGGCTTTTTTTTTTTAAATTAGCACTGCAGTTTTTAGAGCAAAAACCAGAAGTGGATCCAGTAGTAAAGAGAAGTATAAATTTGCTCTTTAGATCTCTCTTTCCCTTAAGTTCCCTATAGTTGTGCTTTAAAAAATTGCAGTTTCCCTCTTCCTCCCCTCCAAAAAAAAAAAGCTGTGTGTGAAATCAGTCTAATAGAGGTTTCAATTTAGAGAACTTAAATTCCGACTTCTTGTGCAAATAATAACTCTAATGTTATATATAAAGCTATCTCCATGTCAGATTACTTCTAAAAGGGGTTTTCCAAGACTTTTAAAAACCTCCCTACCACTTCCCACTGTGCAAAAATAGAAAATTAACCCAGGCATGTAACTAAAAAAAAAAAAATCACAATGTCCAATAGCAAAAGAAGATCGGATACCAACCTATATAAAAGGAAACTTAGAGGAGCATAAGCAAAAATAATTAAGGGAATAAATAATAGCGCCATATATCACAGAAATCATGTAGCAGTGCTAGATGGCAGAAACAAATCAATTTGTTATTCCTTACACAAAAAATACCATGTTTTTGCACCCATGTGGCCCCCTTGGACTCTGGGTCCCATAGCAACTGCTCATGGATGATGCCACCTTCATATATCACGTGATTTTGCACCAAACTCTGACAGCAGTCATATGCCTGCATGTACAGAATCATGTGACCAGAGTGGTCAGTGATTGGCTGCAGTATCATGTGACACATGAACGTGACATCATCAGTGAGGAACTGGGTGGGGGACACTGGAGCTCTGGAATGGTAGTGATGGGAGCAGATGTATTGGTTAATTTTTTATTTAAACATCGTGGTTGGGAGGTTTTTAAAAGTTTTGGAAAGCACCTTTAAATGGTATTATAAGGGTGCTTTCACACGGTGCGTTTTTGGTGCGTTTTTGATGCGGTTTTTTGGATGCGTTTTTTGTGCAACAATGTATGTCATTAATTGCTGTGCCTTACTGTACAAAAAAGGCATCCAAAAAACGCATCAAAAACTAACCAAAAACGCACCGTGTGAAAGCACCCTAAATGTAGTTATTTTCTAAAAAAGTTCATCAAGGCAGAGTTGCAATATCAGAATCAGCCCTTGCACAGGCGCCGTTTTCTAATCCTGGACAATGTCCTTAACATCCTTATAGGAGAGGGTTTTTTTTTTTTTTTTTTTTTACACCTTGGCCTTCTCACAAATATTAATTATTTTTTTTGTGACCGAATGTGATTTTGTCAATAAACAATGCCAAGCGAACCTGACAAAGAATCCCAGAAATTATCATTATTTTTCCCCTTCATCAAACTAACTCAAAAATCACTGCCTGCTTAACACAATAGAGACCACAACTGCAAAATGACGCGTACACCATTAGCAAGAAAAAAAGATTTTTTTTGCACTAAATATATGAAAAAAACCAAAAACATGAAAAAATAGAATAGAATATAAGACGACGGCTGCAGGTGCAACTTGTTACTTCAGATTTAGCTTGGGAGTGAAGGATAGTTTTGCGCTGTAATTCAAGCCATTGCTTGGCCGCTATTATATGCGACTGTCCAGGCCTCAATTTAATGGAGTTACGGTGGCGTAGCCTCAAAATCGACATGAGAAATTATGCAGGGTACAAAAGACGTGACATAAATTATTGAAGCCAATTGACTATTATGCAAGAGCAATAGAAAAAGTGCCAGTCAATGGGATCATACCCAAGTGATCTCTCGTGTAGGTTCTCATGCTGAGAAGTAACGTGTAGTTATTGAATGCATGTTAATTGAGAGGCAGATTGCCCCAGGATAGAGCAAAGCAGAAAACAGGTTGTCAAGATTAGATTTTAAATACCTGGCTGAATTTTTATTTTTTTTATTTTTTAAGACATTTAATCTATAACACGCATTTATTTAATGCAACAATTCTCTTTGTCTGAGCAACATCCAACTTAAGTTTAAAAAATACATTCGGAATTTTTGTGTTGAAAAAAATTTCACTTTATTTTTCACTATATTTTTGCACTATATTTATTTCTCCCTTTCGCCATATTTCTTTCTATGCAGAACCAGGATGCTCTTTTTTGTAACGGGTTCAAGTTTTGTCAGTAAAACACCCTTTTATCTGCTGAGGGATATGCAAGGCAATCTTGGAAACATCACACAACTTTCCTGACTAAAGTGCCTTCTTGGTTCCCATTTTCAGCATTATTAGGCATTTGAGCAAGAGTCAGACTAGTGCGTCTGGGACCCCCAATGGATTCTTGAGACCCAACAGTGGTGTCTTGGAACCCACCAGTGGAGAGGATTCTTGGGCCCATCCACAATCTACTGTACATAATGCAAATGACTCTTGTACTCTGCCTCTCCTTCTCCATTTTGCTCCCTGTAAAGATCTCTTATGCTTGTCATACTAGAGTTTCTCACGGCTTTCTTGTGGGCCAGTCCAAACCTGTATCAAACAGCTTCACCAGACTTCTTCATGTCAAGTATGCCCAGTATGGAATGGTACAAAGCCCTGCTGCTGAAAGTCATAGCTTGTCTTACATTCACTTAAGGCAATATATGGCATACATGTCCTACAAAACATCCCCCTGCCCCATTGCTCCCCCTATGTTAGTGAGGAATAGACTTCAAAGGAAATAAGTCATCAGAAAATGTCCTATCATTTTTATGTTAACACACATTTTTAAATAATTTTTGGTTAAGTTTTTTTTTTAAATCAATTTCCCATATCACGATCAATACCATAGTTAAAAAGAAATTCTGCGGTTTTCACTTTGTCCGCTAGACCTGATAATAGTCTGACACTTCCAGTTCTGTAAAGGAAACTTTTCAGCAGTCTCTTCAACATCAGCACAGGCATGGATACACTGAAAGGGGACACTAATGTGTTTCGATAACAGGATCCATCATTCACAATAGGAGACAACTTAACATTTCTACTCCTCCTTTCACAGCGACTTCTTCCCAGGTTACTGAGCATGCCTAGAAAACTCTCCTATAGAAGTCAATGGGTCTACGACTGTTCACAGGCTCCTATGTCCATGAAGCTGCTGTAAAGCATCTCTCTAAATGCTGTTAAAAGCAGTTCAGGTAAGATGGCCGCCCCCATAATCCTATAAAGACCACAAAAATATATACAAATCTGCAATCAGAAAATAAAATAGCTACGAAGAAAAAAATATGTATCAGTACTTGGTCTTCATTAGTAGAAAAAAAACTTGATAGATTCCCTTAAAAAGTCCACAACATGAATGGTTTCCAAAATATATTCCTGAAAGGAATAGAGGGGCATTTGATCAGATGTGACAGGTCATGCCTCATGGATGAAAGCCAGAAGGTGAAGAAAATAAGCCAAGGACATAGGACATAAAGAAGTAACAAGATTCCACCTGACAAACCCAATAGTCGCGGAAGCAGCATGTTTCTGATCTTCAGATTTTCTTCTGAGTTCAGGTTGAATATAAGACAGGCTGGAGGAAGTGAAGGCGAGGTGTGTGGGAGCCGAGGTCGGCAAAGCCTCAGGGCAAAACCTAACAAGTGACACTGCTGAGAGTGAGACTGGAAGTGGCCTGGAAGGATTGTATGGTGATATAACTGTAAGGTTCATTTATAGGCTTTATTTAAGAAGCAATTCCACCCATAAAATATAAACTCACCTGTGGATTCACTTATTCTCCATGGCCAAATTGCTAAAAATTCAGTTCGGTTGTTTCCTAGTTAAAATTGTACCTTGGATAACTAGTTTAAAACCAATACTGTATATTCACTGAAGCTCCGACAAGGTTGTCACCCGACTCTAATATAGTACCCATTACGCACTCTGCACGCTACTGTATTTCCCCCTAGGATGTGAATTGAGGTATGCTGTGTCATGAATATAGTGGAGGGGGTGACAACAGGTCTAGGGCAGTGGGCTGAATCTCTAGGTGAAGGAAAGCCTAGCTATGATTCTACTATGGGCCCATAGCATATCCCCAAAAGTTCTGCATCCAGAAAGACGGTCCCATGAAGGTGGGAGTGAAAATGAATGGAAAAAAGGAGCCCGAAGAAAAAAGGCTGAAATAGAAAACCCCTTTTAATTTCAGATTTTAGGGGCATTGACCATGAAAATTTTTAAAAAAAAAAAAAAAAATTTACTCTTTTAAAAAGTTTCTCTCTTAGTCAGAGATTTCCATGATTAGTTAGATTTCCAGGATTCTTCAAAAATTGTCTGTGTCCAATGGCGCTTTGTCCCTCCATAGAGCATAATTGTCCTTTGAACTAGAGAATGGTGGGGTCACAACTTACCCCAATACATATCAGACCACTGTGACAAGAAGATTGTTTCATGATGGATTGCCACTTATACCATGTGTACAGGTGGCAATCCATCATGAAACCATCCCAGTGGTATGATTAACATGCGAGAACCTCTCACCATCTTGAATAGTCCTGTCAGAATTATTCCATGAAGTTCACGTCCTGCTCCGTCAGGTCTTTTATCCATGGATATATAGACCATGTCAGACTGGGGTGCCAGAGGCTTGTCAGTGGAGTGGATACTTGTGACACACCAACATGACCTATGCTTGAGAAAGAGGAGGAGCATCCCCGAAACGTTGCACTTGCTGTGCGTTGGTCCTCGCTCTGAGGTCGGCGTCTCCTGCTCACCATGTTGTTAGCTTTTTGATGGACTCGTATATCGAACGGCACAGGCGACCGCAACTGCAAACCTGAGTATTTTGCCATTTTCTATATCTGTGTCTGACGGACTATGTTGTATGGTTTAAATGTCAGAGGATGTGTTCTTTTAAAGATAATTCTATTAAAGCTTTATAATTTTTACCACGGTTCAACCTATTTATATGCTATTGCTATAAACAGGGAGGGAGAACCTGCACAATGAACCCTGGAGGCAGAACTCAGTGAATATAACAGCCATTGCCACGGGCGAAATTCTTTTGTATATGACACCAACATGACCTACATAACTTTTGGGCTCTTAGGTGGTGTTTACATGACGGGTTTGGATGCCGATTATGGGTGAGTACATGACCTCCAGAATCAGTGTCCAAACCGACTGTTAAGTGTTTAACACTGTACCCATATGTAAATTCCACAGGGTCGTGTAGATTGTGTTGATTTTACATGAGTATTATCAGCGCATAATGTCCGCGTCTACAAAAAATTGACACGTCAATTCTTCCCTGTAGAGCAGCGGATCTAAACCTGCGGGTCGCGACTCCGGCAGGGGTCGAACGACCAAAACACAGGGGTCGCCCCTAGCCCGGGCAGGGCGGCCGGCCGGCCGGAGAGCTGAGAGGGGCGCCGCAATGGCTTAATAGCTGCAGGGAGGAGCGCTGTGGCCGCCGCTGCGCCCCTCCCTGCAGCTGCTTGCATAGTGCGGCGCCTACAGCGTTTCAATTACTGAGGGGAGGGGGAGCAGTGGGCGCCGTTACTCGCAGCATTGGTGGCTCAGTGAGCCGCTCCTGTGAGCGGCGCTGCGGCGAGGACGGACTTACGTCTCGCCGGTTCTTGTGGGCGGTGCGTGCAGGACGCTGAAAGCGCGCAGCATCACGCGCCCACAATATGTACCAAGCATCAGGAACAGCTCTGCCGTACTCAGTGCAGAGAGAACGCTGACACTGTACGGCAGGGCTGTTCTTGGCTGCAAGGTAATTTAGTGTTAAACACACACACATCCACTGCATCATGTAATGTCTGTATGTAGTACAAGTAATAGGTTATTAACCTGTTACTTGTACCACACCCAGCCATCACATGATATGCACATTACCTTTACCCCCCCCCCCCTTACAGGGGGGGCTGTGAGTGGCACATGAGGGGTCACATATGTAACCCCTCATGTGTGAATCACAGCCTCCCCCCCGGACAAGGTTACATCTATGTAACGGCTCTGAGTGGTACCTTTATATGTATGTGACTTGTAGAGGTACCGCTCAGAGGCGTCACATATATGTAACCCCCCATCTACCACTCACAGACCCCCCCTGTATAAGGTTACATCTATGTAACGGCTCTGAGTGGTACCTTTATATGTATGTGATATGTAGAGGTACCGCTCAGAGGCGTCACACATATGTAACCCCTCATGTAGCAAAATTACAGTTTTGAAGTAGCCATCAAAATTATTTTTTGGTTTGGGGTCACCTCAACATGAGGAACTATATTGCGGGGTCATGGCATTAGAAAGGTTGAGAACCACTGCTGTAGAGTCTCTCTTCCCTGTAGGCGTTTATCTCCTCCCAGGCGGTGAGACTCCCCTCACTGAAGAGTTGTGACATAATTCTGTGTTAGCAGTGGAAGGGAGTGGATGTCACAGATCTGCAGACTCCTGCAATGTTCCCTTGCCTGCAAAGCTGTCACCTGCCTCCCAGGCTGCACAGGCTCTGTGTAACCAGAACACCAGCATTGATGTAAGCAGTCATACATACGGCCTGAACTGATTAAAGAAATGTGAGAAATGCATGCTGCCCTCCCTCCCCCCTCTTTTATCAGGCAGGGGTAGAGCAAACTGTATAAGGCTGTGTTATATGGAGGGTGGGTAAGCAGTGTATAAGGCTGTATTATATGAGGGGAAAGTGAGTCTAGCAGTTAGAGACCAGTAATTGCCCAGATCCTTTACATAGAGTCATCACTGGGAGATAAGGAGCTGAGAAAGCCTTCATTATACACACACAGCCATCACAAGCAGCTCTTTTCACTTTCATTTTCCACAGCTCAGAGGGGACTAAGGAGGGAGTGCAGGCAGCCAATCACAGCACAGGGGAAGTTTCCCATCCAGGGGGCGTGTCTGAACAGGCTGAATGACATATCAGCTGCTGCAGAAATAGCTATAGATGCACAGATTAGCTCATATCTGCTACACCAATTGATTTAGGTAATGCAAACCAATTGCAAAAGTGCTTATTTTTACTGTCCCCATCATTTGAGATATGATCTTTGTAGCGAGAAAACCCCTTTAATTCTGCACTGGCAAGCATGGAATTTTCAGCAAGGAAACAAAAGCTGCGTTCACTCCCCCGTACTCTTGCTTTCTGTCTCTGTTCCTTTCTCTCTGAAAAGTAACTCCAGGACTGCCATGCCCAAGGGCCCACAATGTTTAGAGGCCCACCAGGAGGTTGTCCTGCTCCGCAGTGGGCCAGTCCAAGTCTGCATGTAGATGCATCGATCAGTGGCTGGTTACTGAGCCAATCAGCCCATTTACAGCATATTATTCTTATGCACTCAGAATACTCAATATAATCACCTTACAATCAGATCCATCAACAGCAGCTTGTTGACGGTTTCCATTAAGAAACTGAAAAAGAAGTGAAATGAGGACTATAAAAGCCCAAAGTTATTAAAGATGGTGTGATGCATAAAGTAGAAGCACAAAATATACACTGATATACAGTAGTTGCATTAACACAGCCTAAACCAATGTGACTTTGCGGCTGCTCTGCTGTTATGAGGGAATTTCCTTCCTGATTGAAATAATATTAGCAGGAAATGTTCGTACAGAAGCCAAATCAGCCCAAATGTCCACAGTGGGATATTTAGTTTTCTCTCTCGTCTCGGCGGGAAACCAATATGAAGACATACAATTAGCAATAATCATTATCATTTCACAGCAATTCATAAATATTCCATGAATCGGTGACATGAGTTAAGAAATGATCAGCGAATGATGGCCGGGAAGTATTGGACGGGACCTGAGCATTTACGTGCCAGCGCTGACAGGCAAGATGATGACTGCTGTGCTGCCTGCATTAACCTCACTTAACAAAAAGGGGAGAAAAGCTGCGGGGCTGCAAGGTTTGTCTAGGACCAGATGAATGGAGGATTTTTATGTAACCGGGCGCTGCATCACAAACCATGGAGGATGACGACAATCAGAGGGCTGTGCACTCGGGTCAGGAAAATCATCCTTTTGTCTGGGAGTTTAGCAATGAGCTAATGTAGCAGAGTAGAGTGTGCCAAAGAAGAATTTCTAATGTGTCATGATAACAGTGTGGTCCTTAAAGGGAACCTGCAGACATTCCTGACATGTCTGTTTTAGTAGATACTTGTGTTCCCCATGAAACAATAATTCTGGAGCGTCCTCTCTTAGAGGAGCAGCACAACACAGAGACCGGTTATTCCTCCTGGAAATTAATTTACAATCTGTCAGCTGGGTGTTACCAGTTGGGGCATGCCCCAGAGGTGTAACTTCAAGCTCTTGAGCCCTAGTGTAAAAAGTGAAATTGGGCCCCCATTTACTATGTTCCATTTACAATACTGGTGTCTTCTAATATGGCAGAAGGGCTTTTTGGTCCGCTAGCAGCTACTACTGCTGCACCTCTTATAGCTACGCCCCTGCCGTGCCCTGCATAGTCTGACATTGTCCAATCAGTGCTGACCATTAGTGGGTGCAGGGACACACCCTTGTATAAACCTGGAATGGTAACACCCATCTGACAGATTCAGTTTCTAGGAGGATTAACAGAGGAACAGCACAACACAGAGATATAAGAGAAGAGGCTCCAGAATTGTTATTTCACAGGGAACACAAGAATTTACTAAAACAGACCTGTCAGATCCTCTTTAAGGCTGCCATATCCATTAGACAGAACTAATCAAAGGCCACCAACTTCTTGGCATTAGATGACTAACCAATATGTATGGAGGCCACATCCTTATGTCACTTTTTGAAGGAGAGAAGACTTGCGTATGCCACATTTCAACACACTTGGGGTGATGTGTGTCCAGGGCTACACCAGTAGTCTGGAATCCTTTCAGCCCAAAATCTGGTGCAGCCTTGTGTACTCGCTGTATGAGCAGGCGCACTCCAAAATTAGGTGCATTATAAAGCACCCACGACACTTTGTAATGCGCCTAAGATGTGGGTGCAACCGCAGTATTCTACACATTCATGACTTTAGTATGGCAAATCCAGGTGCATTACTGCTGGAACAGGTAGACCGATTTAAAAAAGGTTTACCTGAGTCTGAAGTGTCGCTTTGTAGCTAGAAACCACAAAAACTATGACCCTCAGTAGAACAGGTTCATAGATTCAGGTGCATTCTATGCTAATAATGCACGCAATAAAATTGGCGCCTTGGTGCCAAAAATCATATATGTCGCCCTTGATCTTTTGTTCCAGAGAAAGGTAATCTGCTGGCAGAAGTTTGTAGCAGTGGCTTATTACTCCCTGTTCATTTCATTAACATGAACATACACTCTTGGCTTGGTCCAGTCTTTGGGAAAATTGGGAGAAAGTGAAAGTGAAACAAGCTTAAGGTCCACAGTTATTTTTTGTATAAATGTCCTTTCATTAGCTATTTACCCTGATAATCTTGGGTTCAGATTAGAAAAGGGGTCAGTTTTTTGCTCTAAAAAATAACAATAATATTAATATTGCTAGTCTTCTACATAGGCCATGTGTGGTATTGCAACTCATTCCGATACACATGAATAACACCAAATTGTAAAACTGCACACCCTATAGACAGAAATGGCTGTGTTTTTGGAGAAAAAAGATTAAAGGGAATATGTCGCCAATTTTTTTTTTTAGTTATTAAATCAAGACCCTGATCCATATTCTCTTCCTCTCAGTCGTTTTTATTTCCTGATTGTAGATTTCTCTACTCGGCCATCTGTATATGATTGTGGGGAAGACATTCTTGCTTGCACTGCTTTAACAGCAGTCAGAGAGATACTTTACAGCAGCTTCATGCCCATAGGATTCTTAAGACAGTTTCTGTCCCATAGACTTGTATAGGAGAGTTTTCACTGTGAAGGGAGTGGAGAGGGGGAGCTGTGACATCTCCTCTTGTGACTGGTGGATTCTGTGTTATCTGTACACAATGGTGTCTCCTTTCAGTGTGACCCTGCTTTTACTGATAATGAGCAGACTGCTGAAAAGCTCTCCAAACAGAACAGGGAGTGTCAGACAATTATTAGGCTAAGTGGCCAAAGGGAAAACCGCAGGACTTAAGAATTATTAAAAAAAATTGAAAGGGATGTGGAAAATTAAAAAAAAAACATAACCAAAAATTCCTAAAAAATGTGTTTAACATAAAAATGTGAGTTAAACAATAAGTCATTTTTTGATGACACATTCCCTCTAATGGATGCTGCATTCCAAGCAGATAAGGTGGTACTCTCCTTTTATGGACCCCTACATTTTCACTATAGTATGTGCTCACCATCATTACAAATAAGCAGCATCAGGCATTCGGTTCCCAGGTCATAAACTCCTTAAAAATTCTAAGATGTGTTAGTCACAAGTCAGGAAAGAAAAAAATGGCTGAAAGTTGGACCTTCCCTTTTTCACAAAAAATCTGAAAATGAAAAATGAAGCTAAATCTATCATTTTGGATCTACAGCTCCATTGAACTAATATCTCTTCATGAAACCGACAAAGTATAGTCTTTTTCCTAACTTACTGAATTTAATAAATAGGCAACACAAAGCAATAGAACTACGGGATAAGTGGGCAAAAGATAGAAGCGCACAGGGCTACCATAAGTAATTTCAGGGCGCCACACAGCCGAAGCATCTGGACCCCCCCACCCAATATCCATTCATGTCTTGCACCGTATTAGCGGGACCCTATTCTGTCAAATTTGATCAGGGCCCCTGACTAAAGTACTGCCGATACTGCCCTGATGGCGCCCCTAGAAAAAAAGTTGAATGCAAAAGCAAAAATTACACAGGATTTGATTATAGTCGGTTATCAAGGAGACAAATAGATCTGCATAAGGGTATGTTCACGTGGAGTGTTGGGTCCGTGTGAACACACGTTTTTAGATACATGTTTGGATCAGTCTGTCGGACGCTAAATGGACCCAAACGCGTATCTAATGTTGTGCAATGTGAAATACATTGCTTTTACTTGGAAACACACATCATCGTTCACACGAGTGATCACCGTGTCTCATTTGCGTCTTTCGGATCCGTTCCAAGAGTTGACATGTGAATTCTTCACCCTAAGATGCAGCAGGAGCCCTATAATAAACTATAGGGTGCAATCCTGCTGCAGCCAAACACGCAGCTGCGTGTTAAATCCGTTTAAGGTCCGATCTCCAATGCGTTTTTGGATGCGATTTTCGGATCCAAAATTAGATCCAAAAACACCATGTGAACATTTCCTAAGAACTGCTGACATAAAACGGCAATTTTAAAAATGAGTTTCGAAGCACTTAAAAATGGTAAGAACTTTTTCATACAAGTAAAAGACCCCTCAAATACACCAGAAAACCAAAATGAATGGAACCAGTAACAAAGTATTGTACAATATTGATAGGCGGGTTTGTTTTATTATAGATGATAGCTTCAAATTATTTTGTGTGACAGCAACTTTGTAAATTGCTCAGGCCCCAGTGGGAGCCACCATGTTGTATCATAGTTAATGTCTTTCTGAGATCTCAGTCACTTAGCCCGGCTGGGATTGTCGCCATGTTAGCAGCGCTGTCAGCACAGATAGCCCACTGCTTTACATTATGAGCCATGGGGGTCTTGTCCTGATTAACGCTGTCAGCGACTGATAGTCACATTCAGCTCATGATGCCGTTACTCCATCTTGAAAGGCCGCATTATCATCAGCACCTTTAAATTAGTGATCTGGAGGAAAGTAATCACGGCCAGACTGAGGTGAAGACACAGCTTGTAAGAGTGGTGTGCACTATTTTAGACCTCTGTGCGGTAGATCATTAAGCCTTATTGACTGATGCTCCACCATCATTTATTCTTGTCTGAACGGAGAGAATTAGTCTGGTGGGAATTAAATAAAGAATAGAAAGGATATAAAGAATAAAATGTGGGGTGGTCTTAAAGGAGTTTCCAGGTAAAAAAACAAAACAACAAGCTGATCATCTATCTGGTGGATGGGTATCCACATGCTATTACCAGCTTTTACCAGAATATCCCTTTAAAGGGAAGCTTATCATGGCGTAGTTAAACCAAAACTGAAGAATGCAAAAACAACCCCTAGTATATCTTATTGCAAGATTTTCCCACAAATTTTAAAAAAACACCCGTAGCCTGCTGTGAGCCCAAACTGCACCTCCAATTTTATTCTGAAGCACACAGAAATGGAATATCATACAATATTTATTTCAAATCTATCCATCCCTCTCATAATCACTCTATGTAATTTATATATCCATCCCATTGCTATCAATGGCTCCCTCATATCCATCTCCTATTTATTTTGGCATCTTATTTCTCTACCTGTGTATTGTATCTATCATCCAACCATCTCTCCCTCTCCTATCCACCCATCCATCGATCCATCCATCCAACTCTCTCCTACCATTTATCCCTCTCCTGTCCATCTATTCTCCATCCTTCTTCTACCCATCTCTCCATTCATCTCTCTTCTATACATTCATCCACCTTCTTTCCTTCTACCCACTCGTCTATACCTCTCCTACTCTCCCTTCATCTTCTACGTTTCCATCCATTCCTTGATCTCCTACTAGTCCCCGGAGTCGATTGCTAAGGTCTTAACAATCGACTTGAGGCCTTAACAACTGGTTAACAACCGAGGGGAGTCCGCAGTCGATTTCAAAACTCTATCAACTGACTTTGTTTGGGGCCTTAACAACCGCTTAACGATTAGCATTCAACCAGAAATTTAAAGGCCCCCCCCAGTGAAGGTAAAGGGCCCCCCAGTAAGTATACGCCCCTCAGTAGGGGGTTTATACTTTAATATTCTCAGTAGGTAGGTGTTTTTAAAGGGTTTAAAATTTTTTTGCCCCCACCGGGGGCCCCAAGTATAAGGCAGGTTTTGATCCCCCAGCAGGTATATGGGCGGTTAGGGGTCCCCAATAAAGCTTTTTGGTTATATGGCAGGTTTTTGGATCCCCCAGCAGGTTTAGGGGCCCCAAAAAAGGGTTATGGGGTCCCCCCTAAAAAGGTTATATAAAGGAAAAGGGGTTATGGATCCCCCACAGGTATATGGCGGGGGGGGAAGGTTTTAATGAAACCCCCCCACCCCGGTATATGGGGGGTTATGGTCCACACATTGTAGGGATTATAGGAATTATGGTTTTCCCCCCCCCGAAAAATAAAAAAAAATGGCCCCCCCCGCCTTAAAAGGATTACCCCCCACAATAACAGGTTATGGCCCCCCGGCCATAATGGGGTTTAAATTCCCCCCCCCGCAATATAAAAAGTTAGGCCCCCCCGAATATGAAAAATTAATCCCCCCCCCCCGGCATTTTAAAAAAGGGAAATAGCCCCCCCGCACATATGAATTAATATACCCCCCCTCCCTGCACATAAAAAAGATAAGGGGCCCCCCCCTGCACAAATACAGTAATAATGCCCCCCTCCCTCCCATATAACAAAATAATGGGCCCCCCCGCACATAAAAACAGTAAAATAGCCCCCTCCCGCAAAAAAAAAAATAGAAATACCCCCCCCCCCTGCAAATAAAATAGATAATAGCCCCCCCCTGCACATAAACAAAGATAATAGCCCCCCCTGCCAATACAAGATAATAGCCCCCCCCCCTGCACATATCCCAATTGAAAAGGGGCCCCCCCCCTGCACATAAACATAGAAAAAAGCCCCCCCCCTGCACATAACATAGATAATAGCCCCCCTCCCCTGCACATAAAAAAAGAAATCCCCCCCCTGAAACTATGACAGAGATAATAGCCCCCCCCCCCTTCACTTTAAACAATAGAAATACCCCCCCCTGCACATAACAGTAGATAATAGCCCCCCTCCCTGAACATATAATAATAGATTAGGTCCCCCCTGCACTATACATAGATAATACCCCCCCTCCCTGCACTTTTAAACAACAGAAATACCCCTCCCTGCACTTTTAAACAATAGATAATAGCCCCCCTGCCTATACGTAAAAATGGGCCCCCAGCATAAAATAGACTAATTATAACCTGTACAGCACTTACCTGCCTCGCTTCCCCCCCGCTGTGCGGTCGCTCTCCCGGTTTTCTTCAGGGTGTGACGACCCCAAACCCGGGGCCGGGCACGTGATGACGCGCAACCCCCCGGTGCACTCCGGCGCGCACAGACCGATCCTCCCCTGCGGCCCACAGATTTTATCCGGAGCTCTCTGCTCCCCCAAAAACATTAATGTAGTGCGTCCGGCGGACCCCAACAGTTAGTCCCGCCCACCGCTGGGCCGTCCCCCAAGGTCCTAAACCCCAAGCCCATAATTAGCGCTGGTAGGGCTTAGACCTAACGACGCGGCGGCGGGGGATACGGCGGCGCGGGGGGCTATCTCCACCCTCTATTAGTCCACACTATTCATTCATCATTCCTTCTCCCATCCATCCATCTGTCCATAATTCTCCTACCAATGCATCCATCCCTCTCTTACCTATCCATCCATCCATCAAATCCCGTTCCTAGCCATCCATCTGCCCACCCATCCATTAATCCCTCTCCTATTCATCCATTATTTCTTATCCAATCTTCCCTCTCTTACCAGTTCCTGTATCCCTCTTAGCCATCCACCCAATAATCCTCTTACTACACATTTCTCCACCCACCTTCTCCTACCCATCCATCCAACCATTCTCCTATCCTTCAACCCTACTACTACCAATCCACCTATTAATCCTCTTCCTATCAATCTATTTCTCTCTCTACTGTATCTAACTTAAAGGGGTTGTCTCGCTACATCAATTCATCTTACCTCAGTCCTGTTTTCTCAGTTTTACTTTTGAATTCAGTTTACTGGCTTCTACGGGCCCCAGGATGAGCTGCGAGGACACCGGTCTGTGCTAACGACCAGCGCTGATAGCCTATCAAGAGAGACTTAACAGGGCGACTTAGCACCTGAGGGCTGATCAGCCCATACAAGAAAGGTATCTAGGAATATGTAGGACACTGTTAATGGACATATATTGCAAAGTGACTTGTTTTTACAATATTTTTTAACATAAAAAGCAGCAATCCTTGTAGTGAGACAACCCATTTAACTCTTAAACACACATTTATATATCCTATCCATTTATCCATCCATCTATCTATCTATCCATTTATCCATCCATCCATCCATCCATCTATCCATTTATCCATCCATCTATCTATCCATCCAAGTCATTTTAGGACATCTTGAATGCTGTGGTTTTGATCTAAACATTCTTACATCTGTGATGTGTTTCAGGACCTGGACTGCAGCAGATTTCTGTTTACGAGGGAGTATCCATGCTGAATAATGGATTATAGCGGGAGATGATAATTCTACACATGTCATGATGTAAGCCTTATTAATTTGTTAACTTGAGGCCAGGGCATTTTAAGTCACTTTACTACCGCAGAAAGTATACGATTGTTCTGAAAAATTACCTGCCACTAGAGGTTATTCAAATTCCGGTCTTGATTTATTAGACTAGACAGCTTTAAGACCATATCTATAGCGGGTAGTTAGCCATAGTGCTGAAGTGACATTTTTTAAATTAAGTACAAAGAATAGACTTTGTAGTTGGCCGCGGCTCTGCACATAATACATCCCCTCCGCTCTTTAACATGTACAGAGTTGTAGTACTCTTTCATAATTCTTTCTCTCTCCATTAAGTCACGTTATAGGGATGACCTCATTGATGTGGCTGAAACAAAGACCCACAGTTCATGATTTGTGTTCCCATCTTCTGCAGTACTAGGCCTCATGCCGATGGGACTCTGACCCAAAACATTTGAATTAAAAAGGACATCTTTCGTCACACCCCAAAATCAATGTAGACCAGACTAAATCCTCTACTAAATGTAGACCCTAGTCAGAGCCTCTAAATCCATACTCCAGGCCTACTGAAAACAGACCCCAAATCATACACACTAAACAGATACAGCCCCCCCCGATAGAGTCTAAACTAATACAACCCCCCCAAAAAAGACAAAAACAAAAACAAAAACAAAAAAAAACAGACCCACTTAACTAACCAAAACCTCAGACGGCCCTATACAGAGTCCTCACACCCACAAAATGAACACAGATGGGAACCCTAAACAAATACAGATGAGAAGTTGTCAATTAAAACAGACCCAGACCTTCTAAACCAAAATCAAGATCAAAACCCAACCAGGCTTGCTAATTAATTACATATCCTAAACGAGACCCCCCTGGATTAAAAAAGACTCCATCCCATCCTCCCATATACATAACTATCCCAGACTTGCTCTTCTAAATAAAGACAAACCCCAGACCAGACAACCTAAATAAGGTCTTCAGGTATCCTAAAAATATACAGTCTGCAGACAATGCTCCCTTTACTAACATAGTCCGTAGACCAGACAACCTAAACTGGTACATACCCCAAATCAAACCCCGTAGATACTCATACTCTTCTCGCCCCAAATCTTTGTCGCACTAAAAATGGTCTTTGGCGCATTAGAAAGGCACTTATCGCACCAAAGTTTGGAGTGCACCTGTTCATACATTCATTTTGGCTCAAAGTACAAGAGAAAACTGGTGCAGCCCCATTCATACATGTCGCCCTTAAAGTGGTTTTGCCATGAAGTACAATTGACGTGGGAAGTTTGCAAATGAAATAAACATTTTCACCATTCAGTATTATAAAAAATGTGTTGTTTTTTTAGCTGCTCCTTTAGTGATCCATTGTTTAAAACTCATCTCCAGGGGATACGATCAGGGCTGAGAGCTCCTCAGTCCTGGTCAGACATGCTCAGAAAATCAAATTTCCTCTCAGGCAGCTACTGAGTGTTCAAACCCCAGGTGTTTGTCACTCTACTCCTGTCCTCTGTACTCCTTAGTAATTAGTCAAAACAGTGCAAAATAAGTATAAAAAAAACCTCAATCAGGTTCTGTGCATTGATAAAGAGAAAAAAAACAACACAGGTTTGGTTCCTGCAGGGGTTTGAACCTAGGACCCTTGTGCCTGGAGGCAAAAACTTGACCTCTCAGCTACTCACAGTGGTTTATATAAACAGACCTTTCTTTGACTACAAAGAGGAAAGGCATGGTGATGTCATCCTGTGGGCCACATGATATGCAAGAAAAAACTGATTCTCGGTTCACATAAACATCTTTTGACCAAAATATGTGAACCGAGAATCTCAAAGTTTTTTCATGTATGATAGATAGCATAAATGCTTCTTTAGGGATTTCCACGACATGATATGCAATTCACACAAATCACACACGCCCCCTTCTGAGCACACAGAGCTGAAGAGCTGGATGCAGGAGGTTGTGGCAAAACCCCTCTAATGTTGTAGGGAGGTACCATTGATACTGTATTGTAGTTTATATAGTATATGCACTTAATTCTCTTTTATTAGCCAACATACATTCATAAAAATGCTCCCTTATCCAAACAAAATAAACTGTCTTAAAGTAGATAAATTTAGTGTACCCTGCAAACGCGAGAAATCATAGCGAGCCATATGCATGTCGCGTTAACCCTTAGCCCTCCCATAGAAGAACTACATGGTTTAGGTATGTTGCCCCAGGATTTCTAATATCGTAAATATACTTGGGAAGCCCCCCTTTCCCTCCACTTCCATCCCCAGAACATGGACTGAAAAGGGACAGGGTTTTTTATGCAAACCCACCTAAAAATGGCCATTCCAAGGCTAATCTAGGATGTTCTCAGTTGTGTTGTGGGCGTTTCCGAGGAGGGATTACGTATAAAATGGTTGGCAAGTATGTCATAAAGTAGCCTACAGCCTTGGCACGTAGTATGGTGGATGCCCTGTAGATGTGACAACTCATCACATCAATTCAGGTTGGTTTCTTCGGAGCATGACCAGATAAGACAACATTTTACCCGGTATCCCACACATATAGTACTCAATACATTTCTATGAGCTTTGATATCAGATTACCACTGCAAGTTGTTATCAAGCCATAATACCAGTATACTAAGGATAGCGTTGAATTAACCAATGAGATCATAATGGCAAAATCACCTGTCAAAATCAATGCAATAACCCCTAACTATTTTACATCTTGGAAGCTGGAGAGAGCAAAAATTAGATTTCTAATGAACACTCATGACGTGATGATGCTTCCTATCCGATCAGCGCCCTGGAGTAATTGAATAGTGGACGTGTGGCGGTGAGCAACAAAGACATTTTTCTAACCCCCAAATGTGGAAAAAAAAAAGGGGGGTTTTTTTTTTCAAAACC
>JAODAL010043211.1:0-34072 GCA_025379985.1 Phyllomedusa bahiana | reverse complement strand
CCTGGAAATATTTTTAGACAACACTTTTCCCAAGGGCAGGGCCCTTTGGGGGCCCTGGTCGTGTAGTCTAATACCACAAAGATATATAGTGCCCCCGGGCAGATTTCCCCAGAGGACCACTAAATCCATGGCAAATCTCTCAAAGGGCACCTCGATAATGGGCAGCGGTACTAAGGGGATGGGGGAAGTGGGCTACCGGGGAGGTGACTTGACACACAGGACATGACTGGCAATAATCCCGAACCTCCCGATAACAGACGGGCCAATAAAACCTCCGCAGGATCCTCTCCAGGGTCTTATCTGTCCCCAGGTGTCCCCCTAAAACATGAGAGTGCGACATGTCTAGGACCATGCGTCGATAGGGCCTAGGCACCAAGAGCTGTTCCACCAACTCATCTCTAACCTTGGTTACCCAATATAGTAGTTCGCCAATCATTGCGAAGTGGGGGTACCGCTCATGAGCCCTGGGCTCCTGGGGAACTCTATTAAGGACTACCACCCCCTCCAACGCCCCTTTTAACGTAAGGTCTTGGAGTTGGGCTGTCCCAAAGATTCCCCAGGACACTTCCTGGTCGGGGACATGTTCCTCTGAACCTAACTCCTCCCCATTGCCGCCTGCCAGGACCGTCAGAGGAAATTCCAAGGTTACCTCAGGTTAGTACACTCTGGACTGCCCTTGTCTTGGGGGTCCTTTGGCGACACAACTTTACCCCAGAACATAGGGAAATCATGACCACTGATCACATCGTGCATTAAGTTCTTAACAACCCCCACAAGATGCGCCTGAGTTCCCAAGTCTGTTTCCAGGACCACTTGGGCCACTGGGTACCCTCTGGTATCCCCTTGCACACATGTAACACCCAGAGTTTTCCCAGAGATCACCATATGAGGTAGAGACGCCGACAGGAGAGTAACCAAACTCCCTGAGTCCAATAGTCCAGTCCCAACAGTTCCATTGACCTTCACAGTGCAGATCTGGGGTCCCTCTCCTGGGACAGGCAGGGCACTGCATACAGCATGGGCAAACATGGAGCAATGTCGGCCCACCAAACACTCCATTGGCTCCGTGGTCAAGGGGCACTGGGCCACTTGGCCTGGAGCATGACACTGCCAACAGATAGGTTCCCTGAGTGGCTGCCTTGCTATGGGCTCCGGTCCGCCTCAGGTTTTTAGGTGACCCTCTCGGGGATGTCTGGGGCCTGACTTTGGACCCTCTAAATGCCGGGGCATCTCCCCACACAGGGATTTTAAGTTCCCGGACCCACCCAGGGAATGCTCCATGACGTGGAATTTTTCTACCAACCCCACCAGTTCATCCGACGATTTGGGGTCTCCCTGAGCAACCCAATGGACCGCCAATGTTACCCCTCAGTCAGTACTGCCATCTGTTGCATAAGCAGGCGGTTCGTTTCCTGCTGTGCTTACTGTTGCTGTGCTGTGGCTTGCTATTGCTGCAGGTTCGCCTGCACCAGGTGTTTAATAACCTCCTCCATTTTGTGTGCTGTGAAATGGAGCTGTGCTGCAGCTTTAACCCAGGACATATATGGTGGATCTATGCCCTTCGCATGCCTCCACCACTTTAGGCGGTAGCCAAATGGTAGCCCAGATAAAGTAGACTGGGCCCAAAGGCCGGGGTAAACAGGGGTTTATTTTCCAAACATCCAAGGGGGTAATCTTCAAAGGGTATAAAACACAAAACACAGTTTATTTCAACTTTAAACTTTTGCATAAAGTCCTCCACCAGTGTTTTGGGGGCCCCTCATCCGTTGGATTTTTGGTAGTGGACCAATCCCCCTTGAAATGCAGAGCAACTGAAACCCCCAAACCCAACTCTTCCCTTGCAGACGACACACCCTCGTCTGGAACCAACCCTCTCTCACTAGCTCCAGGCTCAAAAGGGCCCGGTAAAGCCTGGACCTGGGGTGGGGGAATGGCCGTCCCCACCCACTCTTGGGCCCATTCCATAAAACCCGGGCCCCGGGATCACCCGTTTAAAGTAGCTTTTCTTACAAATCAAATGGGTTCAGCAACCAAGTGTTTTACTGACACAAAAATACCTTGGGGCTTTTAAATCTCCCGTGCCAGGGACATCGGTGACACATCCCGCCCACCCAAGGCACCTTGTCCCCTCTTACAATCCTAAAAGGGCAAAGCCCCGGAAATACACGGAATGCGCGCACGCGCATCAAATGATAACATCCGGACGCAAACATACACTGCGCCATCCGACATCAATTTTCCGGGGAAAAAGGGAAAAGAGGTTTTTAGTGCGCGGCGCACACAAGAATGCTTTCCAGATGCTGCCATGCCACCATTTCCTGGGGGGGACTCACAGCACATATAGACCCATCCCCGGGGCGAAATAGACATGCTTTTTTGCTATAAAACCCAGGCAAATTTGCCTAGAAAAACTAAACCGATGCGCAAACAGAAAACACAAATACAATAGACTAAAACAGCACCCAAAGACATATATATAAATATTTTACAGTCTATATAAACAATAATTTGATTTTTAAATACCCCTCTCCAAAAAAATGTAAATATATCCAAACCAAAAGAAAATAAATCCCCAAATGGGGCAACAAAGAACAATAGATAAAACAAAGATAAAACATCCACAAAAAAAATTATAACAAGATTTATACATGGGAAAAAATCCAAAATCACAGAGGTAGTCCCAACCAAAATATTTTTTTTTTTATTTTAATTTAGGACCCAAAAACAAATGTTATAATAGAAGGAAAAAAAATAAAAGGGTGGAAATAAAAAGTTAATATCAATCAAGAAAGCACCAAAATTTAAGACTCATTTTTAACCCAAGGGGGGGCATAGTATGTAATCGTAAACCCTTTCCCATTCTTTAAAATTAGGATCCAACACCCATACCCCCCTCGGTGATTTCGAATAAATTCAATTACCATAAACTTCAAGTGATTGGGTCACTACATGAGATCTGAATGGCGAGTATAGAAGTATCTCTACCAGTTTAAAGTTTGCGTATCCGAAGAAACGCTCAAGAGAAGGGGATTACTTCTTTTTAGGGGAAAGATCTTAAAAAGCTTTTTTTTGACATGGGTATCCTGGGGCAGGTGATCCAAGATGCGGTGAGGAGTTTTCAAAAATTTATTATCAATATAGACATCAAACAATCTACAGAAACCCTAAGTGTGAACATTTTTTCCTCTAAACTTTCGGGTCATTTGTAAATTTACATGTATAGTGTCAATATATCAAAACCTCTTACCTATTTCTATTTTTTTGTGATTAGCCGTAAGGGTGGTCTTGATAAAATAATTTTCTATATGTAGGTGTAATTTTTAAAAGCATTCAATAAAAATTGTAGTTTTATTATTTAGGATATATTTTTCTGTGAGCAATTTTTTGGGGAAATGCACCTTTGAAAAATTTTCTCCCCCCATTTTTCCCCTAATAAAATTCTTTCCTACTAATCTCCAACCCCTGGGGACAACTTGTCTATTCCTCTGTATTTGTCTACCTACTCCACCTCCCAAAACCACAGGAGGGGTAAAATTTACGTACTGATCCCTAATAAGGGAAATAGATCGTCAAAATCGTCTTGCAGAAACAACTCATCTGCAGGTATTGCAGCACATGAGAGTTTGAAATGTTAAATTCTTGTCACAACTCTGTAAATTTCTTCAGCCTGTTCTCCGAGGGATGGAATAACTGGGCAGGACCTTTGCTTGCCATGTTTTAAAGAAGGAGCTTTTCTTCCCCGCCTAAAAACTCGCCATGGTTCCATAAGGGTAGGTATTTAGATACCGTAAGGAAACCCCAATATTTTTTTTTCCGGAGCTCCTTCCAAGCTATGATGGTGTTTCTCAATAAAAATAGATTTCTTTACTGACGAAGGCCAGCTAGCTAACTTCGTGTACAATAAGCTTACCATATTTTCACCTGATAAGTTATGCTCTATTTCAGTATCAGAATAATAATTGGTAGGTTGAGCCCTAAGTCAATTTTATGAGCTAGTAACTTTGCTATGGCAATACTTGGCCTCTTGCCATTCCAAATAAATTTCAAGAATATTTCTTTTTTCCACCCCCCCGAATTTGTCTAGTACTCTTTTGAGCCATTGCCACCTCATTCTATCGAATGCCTTTTCCGTTTCTAAACACACAAAAGCTTTTGCCCCCAGTGAAACTGGCCCACCAGAGTAAACATCCTTGCTCCTAGAACTTTTCTTATGTTAATGACTGCTGCCTCCCTTTAACAAAACCCTACTGAGATTTACCTATTAAACTGGGCATAATTGTTGCTAATTATTGGCCATTATCTTGGAAATAAGTTTTTATATCTTGGTTTATGAGGGAGATTGGCCGATAAGATTCTACTTTGGTGAGCCCCTCTTCCTGGTTTGGGGGATAATTTTAAAAATAGGCAAGATTGGTTTTATTTGGGATATTCTCCCAGTTAAACAGTTCTGAGTAATATTGCGCCAATATGGGAAAGCTATGCGTTCTTGCAATAATTTGAAGAATTCTGAGGAGTAACCATCCGGTCCTGGTGCTTTCCCTACAACTAGGGATCTTATTGTTTTTTTGAACTTCCTAGTTGTAATTGGGGCTTCAGACTTGGACTTGGTTCTCTGATAGTTTCTGGCAGATAGCAATTTATCAGAAAGTCATCTCCTGTATCCGGGAACACCATTTCCCTCAGAATAGAGCATTTTTATAGTTTTTCTGGAACAAAGGGTCATATGTATGAAAACTTTTTTAGTTCTAAAATTTCACTCTTTCTGCCCATAGTAATCTGTGGGCAAAAAAGTGAGTTTAGACCTAACAGGTGTCGGGAAGCTCCTGCTATACCGTGGAACTTGCTACTGTGTTTGCCCTTAAGTTTGCCCTCAGTCAGATGGTGGATCGAGTCTCAGCTGGTTGCCATCTTTTTTTCCTGTTCCTGTCCCAGGTCCTATATAAACTCCTAAGCCTGTTACTTCCTGCTTGAGTATTGTGTCCTAGCTCCTGCTTAGCTTACAGTCCTCTCGCCTAGGAAACTCACCTTCCAGTTTGTTCCTCTCCTCGCAGTCCACCCTGCAAACCTCGAGTGACCTGCTTACCGCTCGTCAGGCTCCTGCTACTCCCTCACCTTGGATCCTTGCCTTCTCCTGCTGTTCCAGATCAAGACTCCAGTGCCTCCTTGTGTTTGTGTCTTACCCCCTGCCATTGGACTCCAGCCTTTACACACCAGTATCGTAACAGGATACTCAAGCCCAAAAATGGGTCCGCCGGGCTGGAAGCCCAGAAGCTCGCATCAAGCAACTTCACACTACTGTGGCTAATATGCGCCTGAGATGCAGGCATTGAGGATGAAATATGAGCTTTTGAATGCCAGACCTCCCACAGCATCCAAGTATATGGACAAAACCATTCAAGACCTACGTGGAACCGTGCAGACATTATCCGACCGGATACTCCACTTGGAAAATCAAGCGTCCGGACCACCCACATTGGTTGGGTTTAGTGAGCCCTAAGTTGCCTCCATTTAGATTGGCGGGGACCGTGACAAATTCCGGGGGTTCCTTTAAAACCAATGCAGATTATACTTTGACGCAAATCCAACACAGTTTCCGACGGATAGGTCTAAGGTTTGCTATGCATCATTTGCTATTGACACATAAAGCAATTGCCTGGGCTACCCCCTTGATTGAGCCCCCAAGACGCCCGTTTGAATCACCTGGAGGACTTCATTGACGCCATGAGTCAAATTTTTTTGACGATCCCAATCGTGGTGCTACAGCGGAAGCAGCCAACCCAAGCATTGCGTCAGGGCAAACGCCCCGTGGCGAGTATGCAATGGAGTTCAAGAGGTGGGCAATCGACACCGATTGGAATGATGCGGGCAAAGATGTCTTTTTTTGGGAAAAGGACTATGCAGCTCATTAAAAGACGAACTGGCCCGAGAACCCCCTTAGGTTTGGATGCTTTCATAAATCACTGCATCCTAATTGAAACCCCGGCTGTCTGAACGACGACAAGAAAATGGGTACTTTGAACTATGATCCCAAAGCAGGCCCAGTCTGTTCCCGTCTCCTTTCCCAAGGAAACCCTGGGAAGAACTCGCAGAGAATCAGGAAGTGAACCTATGCAAGTAGATTCTATATTAAGACGTGAGAGCGTTGACAGACGAGAGCATCGGCTTGGGGAGATTTTTATGCTTCTTCTGTGGGAAGTTGACCACTTCCTTATCAACTGCCCTAGCCGTCCAAGGAGATTGGTGGCAGCCTTTTATGGATCCTGACTGCTCAGATGGAGAATCCATTGCTTCAGAGACAGAATTACCCAGAAAGCAGTTGTCCATTCCATCTCATCAGTGGCACCGCATATTAAAGAAAGAGGAACAAAGACTCTCATTGCTTCCTTCCTATTAAATTCCTGGCTAACTTCCCAGTGGATATCCACCTCGGCTATGGTGGACTCTGGGGCAATTTGGTAATTTTATGGACCTGTCCTTTGCTCGAAAACATGGGGTTAAGATCCAGAAAAGACTCTCGCCGGGTTTAATGGAGACCTTTAGATGGATCTCCACTGAGCTCTGGGCCAGTGGATCAAGAGACCGAACCACTTGAAGTCATTTATGACTTCTCAACATCATGAAGTACTTTTCGTTTCTATTAATTTCTTCCCTCCACACTTCCCCCCCGTCATCCTGGGTCTCCCTGGTTGCAGCACAGAATCCAGTGATTAACTGGGAAACCAAGGAGATAAGTTTCCCCAGTGGGAGATGGCCGCTCAACAGCCCCACTTGAACAAGGCCCTGAAGACCCATTTTCAAGACAAGAAGTCAATAGAGCTACCGTTAGTATACCTGGAATTTGCGGATGTCGCAGCAAACAGAATGCAGACAAGCTTCCCCCACACCGACCCAAATGATTGCCCCATAGAATTGTTTCCCGGGTGTGCACCAATACCTTTTGGAAACATCTATCTTTGGCAGGTCCCGAATTAAAAGCCTTGAAGGATTACATAGAAGAAAATCTGGCTAAGGGGTTCATCCGCCCATTTTTCCTCACCACGGGGGCTCCCATATTCTTTGTTAAAAAGAAAGATGGTTCCTTGAGACCTTGTTTTGGGTTATAGAGAATTAAACAAGATCACCATAAAGAACCGTTATCCTTTACCACTGATCCCCGACTTCGGAAAGGACAACATGCAAAGATTTTTCCAAGTTAGACCTACGGAGGCCCTATAACTTAGTTCGTATCAGATCGGGGGGAATGGAAAACAGCTTTTTTGTCACTTACGGGCATTTTGAATATTGTGTTATGCCTTTTGGCCTTTGCAATGCCCCAGCCACCTTCCAACATCTTGTCAATGACATCTTTAAGACCTCCTGGACCAGTTCACAGTCATCTACCTGGACGATATTTTGATTTTCTCCAACTCAATGGAAGAACACCAGAGACATGTGAAACTTGTTTCTAGAACGTCTGAAGAAAACCATCTCTACATCAAGATTGAAAAATGTGAATTCCATCAGACTAGAATCCAATTCCTTGGCTATGTTATTTCGCCTCATGGTCTACAGATGGACTCTAGTAAGTCAAAGCAATAGTAGACTGGCCTAACTCCCAGAAACATAAAAGATGTTCAACGTTTCATAGGTTTTGCCAACTTCTATAGACGCTTCATTAAGAATTTCTCAAAATAATTTCTCCCCTTACACAGTTGACTAAGAACAAGAATGCTTTTGTTTGGTCTCCTCAAGCACAAGAGTCCTTCTCCTTCCTAAAAGCCAAGTTCACTAAAAGCCCCTGATTAATTCATCCTGGACCCAGATTGTGCCTTCATTGTGGGAAAAATGGTTGCTTCAGACTGTCTATTGGGGCTATTCTATCCCCAGAGAAACAGGAGACAAGAGTTTATTACATCCTTGTGCGTTTTTCTCCCCACGTTTATCATCTGGGTGAGAAGAATTATGATGTGGGGAATAAAGAACTATTAGCGATTGTCGCAGCCTTTAAGGAATGGAGACCCCCACTTCAGGGAACCTCACAGCAAATAATCGTTCTTACTGACCACCGTAATTTGGAATTCGTGAGATCGGCCAAATTTTCTATCTCCTCGCCAAGCTCGTTGGAGTCTTTTCCTCAATCAATTTAATTTGTAATTTCATACAGGCCCGGATCCCGTAATGGCAAGGCGGGTGCGCATCAAGAATGTTCTCCAATGATTCCAAATCCTACTAGTCCGCTCAAAACAATTGTTCCTGAGTCTACTGTTGTGGGAAATAATCCATAATAAAGACTTGCTTGAAGAAAAAAAGAGAGGCCTATGGCACCGACTCCTTGTTGTCTCAACCACCTGATGATGTGCATTTAGTCCTTAAGAACAAGATGTGGGCCCACGGCAGCAGCTATATATACCCGAAAGAGTAAGACTGAAGATTTTCCCGAGACTAGCCCCATGATTCTAAATTGCTGGGGGACAAAGGAGTGCAAAAGACACAGGAATTTCTATACCGATTCTTTTTGGGGGCCCAATTATTTACAGGATGTAAGGAAGTATGTGACATCATGTGACGTTTGTGCCCGATGCAAGACTCCACGTTCTTTCCACCCACGGGTTTGTTACAGCCTTTGCCAGTCCCCTCTCGTCCCTGGGGTTCCATTTCCATGGACTTTAATCGTAGACCTGCCTACCTCTAAAGGGAAAAATACTATTCTCGTAGTAGTTGACCCGGCTCACCAAGGGGGCACATTACATCACATGAACCGGTCTACCCTCAGCCAAGGACACTCCTGACCTCAAAATTCAGAATGTGTTTCGCCTGCTGGAGTTCCTGATGAAGTGATCTCGGGTCTGGGGTGCAGTTTACATCCAAATTTTGGCGGCGTTTTTGCTCAGCACTGGACATTGAATTAATCTATCAACCGCCTTTCATCCACAATCTAATGGACAGACTGAACGCACAAATCAGACCCTGGAACAGTACCTGCGATGCTATATTTGTCACCTACAAGATGACTGGGTTGATCTACTTCCTGTGGCTGAATTTACGTACAACAACTCCCCAAAAATGCCTCCACCAAACAAACGCCTTTCTTTGCAAATTTGGGATACCAAACCAAACATACTTCCTAGATTCCCGCTGTTCCGCATATTTCCAGCTGCCGCAGAAAGGATCTCTACACTACAGCAAAATTTGCAACTATTGAAGGAAACACTAGAGAGGGCTCAAGAAAATTTACAAAAAGATGGGAGATAAACGTCGAAGAACAGCACCAACTTTGAAAGTGGGGGATAAGGTATGGCTGTTCCCAAACCCGAAATTTGAAACTTTAAATGCCTTCACCAAAACTGGGACAGAAGTTTGTCGGGCCATATAAGATCATCAAGATAATCAGTCCAGTAGCTGTTCGGCTCAAACTCCCACCATCTATGAAGATCCACCCTGTAATTTCATGTATCTCTTCTAAAGCCTGCTGGTCCAACCCCTTTCCAGGTCGTGTTCCTCCTTTCCCCCTGATGCAGTGGAGATCGATGGGCAAGAACAGTTTGTTGTGGAAACGAATCCTGGACTCGAGAATTTTCAGGAACCAGCTGCAATACCTCATTAAGTGGCAAGGTTATGGGCCCGAAGAAAATTGTGGGGGAAACCCCTGAGTAACATCAATGCTCCTCGATTGATAAGACAATTTCATCAAAGAATCCGGAAGGGCCGAGTCAGTATCGTCCAGAGGCCGCTCTTTAGGTGGGGAGTAATGTCAGGAAGCTCCTGCTATACCGTGGAACTTGCTACTGTGTTTTGCCCTTAAGTTTGCCCTCAGTCAAGATGGTGGATCGTGTCTCAGCTGGTTGCCATCTTGTTTCCTGTTTCCTGTCCCAGGTCCTATATAAACTCCCTCAAGCCTGTTACTTTCCTGCTTGAGTATTGTGTCCTAGCTTTCCCGCTTAGCTTACAGTCCTCTCGCCTAGGAACTCACCTTCCCGTTTGTTCCTCTCCTCGCAGTCCACCCTGCAAAAACCCCGAGTGACCGCTTTACCGCTCCCTTAAAGTCCTCCTGCTACTTTCCCCACCTTGGATCCTTTTCCTTCTCTGCTGTTCCAGATCAAGACTCCAGTGCCTCCTTGTGTTTGTGGGCTTAGCCCCCGCCATTGGACCCCCAGCCATACAAAACCAGTATCGTAAAAAACAGGTTCATACATGTGGCCCAAAATGTTTATTTCTCTTGGGTTAGGAATTATCCAACCATCTGTCGATCTAAGGACATTATTTTCCCTGCTTCCCTTATGAGTTTTGGCTAAAACCCTTTCCCGTAATTTGCCTGACTTACTGCCAAAGAAAAGAGATCTGCTTCAAATTTAGATTTTATGCATTTTAACCCTCCTTTCCAAGCCAAAGTTCAAACATCTTTTCGAGTCTTGCCATTTGTGGAAATTAGTGTCCAAAGTATCTTTTTGGTAAGAAAAGGGAAAGTACAATGTAAACAGAGCTTTATTCCATATACTTCTTTTGTATATTCTTTTTTAGTGGGAAACAAAAGCCGATCAACCGACCTCTGATGACTGCCTTTGCTTTTCCCAAAACAAACATGGGTTGTCCCACATGCTCAGAGTTATGGCTACAAAAATCTAATCAACATCTTCGCAAAGCCTCTTAATAGTTTCATCATTAGCTAATAGGACGGGAACTTGACCCTTTTCTATTGGCTCCGATCCGCCTCGGGTTTTTAGGCGGACCCTCCGGGGGTGTCTGGGAACTGACCAAACCAGTTCTAAAAGGGGATGGGAGAATGTCTGAGATAATAATCACTTTGATGCTTGATCCCACTATTCTGTAGACCAAATTATTGGAGACAAAAAAATTGGCTATGTGTGATCATGAGCGATGCAAAATAGGAAAAAAAGTATATTCTCTATGTCTGGATTTTTATACTTTCCATGCATCTACCAATTGTGTGGTTTCTATGAAATCTTTTTTTAATGCTATTATTTACTGTACTATATTCTTTTTGGGGTGTGATGCTTTAACCCCTTACCGCCGGAGCCAGTTTTGGCCTCTCTGACAGAGCCCCATTTTTTAAATCTGCCATGCATCACTTTATATGAGAATAACTTTTTGACCCTTTAACCTATCCATGTGATTCAGAGAATGTTTTCTCGTGACACATTGTGCTTTAAGATAGTAAGAAATTTTGTTCCAAAAAGTCCTTTTCTATTTGTGAAAAATATCAAAGTATCATGAAAAATTAGAAAAATTTACCATTTTCAAGCTTCAAAAATTTCTGCGTGTAAGACAGATAGTTATTCCACTCAAAATAGCTTATAACTAGCATCTACCATATGTCTACTGTAGGTTGGCATCATTTTTTTAAATGTCTTTTTTTTATTTATGATATTAGGGTGCTTAGAAATTTAGTAGTAATTTTCACATTTTCAAGAAAATTTGCAATATACATTTTTTAGGGACCAGTCCAGTTAGATACCCCCATAAATGACCTCATCTAAGAAACTACACCCCTTAAGGTATTCAAAACAGCATTTAGGAAGTTTATTAGCTCATTAGGTGTTTCACAGGAATTAAAGCAAAGTGGAGGTGAAATTTTAAATTTCGCTTTTTTTGCAGATTTTCAATTTTCAGCCATTATTCACAAGAACTCGGTAGATGTGATCAGGGAAATGCAACTTAATATAGATTCCCCAGATTCTGCTGTTTTCAGAGATATCCCATATGTGGCCCTAGTGCGCTATTTGGCTCAACCACAAGCCCCAGAATAGGAGGAGCACCTACTGGACTCTCAGGTCTCATTTTCATTACAATTTTATTTAGGCGCCATTTCAGGTTTGCGGACACCCTATGGGACTAAAACTTAATAAACACGCCTAAAAAGAACCCATATTGGAGACTACACCCCTTAAGGAATATATCCAGGGGTGTAGTGAGTATATTAACTCCCGCCCCCCCCCCACAGGTGTTTCACAAAAATTTTTAGCGTTAGGCTGGGAAAATGAAATTCTTTTTTTCCAACAATCTGCAATTTTAGCTGAAAATGTTGAATTTTTACAAGGAATCCTGTAAGAAAAGCATCCCAAATTTTGTTAAGCAATTTCTTCCAAGTTCGGTAATACCTTACACGTGGGTGTAAACTGCTGTTTGGGAGCAGGGCAAGCATACAAGGGAGGGAGTGCCATTTTGTTCTGGAACGCAAATTTCGGTGGTTATGTCGCATTTGAAAAGCCCCCAAAAAAGTACCAAAAAAGGGAAACCTTCCAGAAGTCGCCCCATTTTGGATTCAAACCCCCTCATGGATCTCATCTAAGGGGTTTTTGTACTGTGCAATTAGGTGTACAGGTGGTCCATGTATTTTTTTGTATGGGCTATGAAAAGGGGAGGAAAAAACCAGTTCCCCATTGTTTTTTGGGGGCTTTTTTTTTACAGGTTTGCCGTAGGGGAATAATGACAGGAAAACTTTACGGGGGGGTGTTACAATTGCAATTATTAAATTTTATATATTTTTTATGTTTTATTAAATTTTTAAAAAATAGAATTAATTCAATAAGAAATTCTTTTTTTAGTGTCCATTCTGAAGTAAATTTTTTTTATTTTTCTGTGCATGGAGCGATTATGGGCTTTTTTTTTGGGGATAGTTGACGTTTTTTTTAGTTACCATTATGGGGTGCATTATGACACTTTAACACTTTTTAATTAAAGGGTTTTTGTCAGGCATTTTGAACAAAATACAGCCTGGTAGTGTTTTTTATTTTTTACAGGGGTTCACCGGCGGTAAAAATGACATCTAGTTTTTCGCAGTCGATATGATTAAAACCCTGCAATTTTGGGAAAAATTGTTGAATTTTTAAAGGGAATTGTCAGGGCTGGCTGTGCTCAGGCTGCAGGGATTACAGGCTGCGCAGCTGAGCCATCCCACCCTGATACACATGCTGCTGACAACTCTGTGAGTGACGGGGCCCAGCCACTCCTGACAGGGGCATTTTGCCCCCAGCCAATGGGAGGACCCGGAGGCCTTTCCAAAGCTGCAGGGGGGGGTATCCAGGAATCCCTTTTTAAAACTCCATGAAGGCTGGTGCCGAGCTGTGATATTCCCGGTTTCCCCCGTGTATTTTTGGTTTATTGTGTTTTGCTTATCTGGGTACCCGCCTCGGTTGTTTTCCTGACCCCGGTTTCTCCTGTTTGTGCTTTCCTTTCCCTTTTGGGTTTTGAGCTCGGCTTTTTTGTTTATTCCCCTGGGGTTTGATTTTTGGCTTTTGGGGTTCCTATTTGATATTGCCGGCTGTCTGACTTTCTTCCTTTGACGGCCCCCCACTTTAGCACGAGGGGCGTCCCCAGTTGCCCTCTCCCCAGGGCAGCATTAATAGGAGGGACAGGGGTGGGTTCCAGTTAGGGCTCACTGCCCTCCCTTCGTGACTTATCCAGGCCAAACCCCTACTGCTCTACCCTCCTAGGACCCCATGCACTTGGTAAGCAGATGCAGGGGCTTACCCGCTAGTCCCGGGTTGGTGTGAGGGTAGAACAAAAGGGGGGCTCCCCCCGTAGAGGGTCCCTGCATTACCTTCTCCCCCTGTGGAACCCCCCTTCCCCTTGCCTGAAGGTTCGAGGTAACAGGGAAGCCCTTTTTGGCATTTTGAGGGGTTGTCGTCCGTTTTTTAGGCTTGCCCACTTACCTCAGGGAATGAGGAACAAAAGGGGGGGAAAGTTATGTCCTTTTTACAGGGTCCCCCCCAGGAGTGGGCATTTTCGTACCGCTGACTCATCTGAACTGTCTTTGTGGACAGGTTCTTTGCCGCTTTAGGGGTACTCTTTTAAAGACCCCGATGGGGGCTGTGGCCGAGGTCAGCTGCCACCTTGGGGCAGGGTGAGAAGACTGTGGAGGTTTTGCTCCGAATTTATCGCTGGGCGTTCCGTTGGGTGGGAAGACGCGCTTCAGATGCCGTTTTGATTTTGGGGGAGCTGACCATGTAAGGGTTTATTGGTGGCTTACCCCACCCCCGGACTTTAGATGAGGCCCCCTGGCATGGCCGTTCGTCTGGGGCAACGTTTTTGGGGGAGAAGGCAGGAAAAGGTTTCCCCCCCCCCCGGTGGGGGCCCCACCATGGTCACCCCCAAACCCTTGTTTCCCATTTAAACCCAGAGGAGCCCCTGCAAGTGGGGGCTTTTCGTCATTGCGGGGTAGTGACCGTAGGACTATTCGCATCCAGGGGTTGTGCTTCTACTGTGGAGGTGGAAAAGAATTCGGGAAAGCTCCAAAGGAAAGACCAGGTCGGAAAAATCCAACGCCAGGGGGTCACAGGAGGTCCCTAGGGGAGCGGTATTTCCTATTTTATCTAAAAAGTTGCTGTACCAGTTAAGTTTCATATTTTCCTGTCCGTTCTGGGGGGTGCGTTTGTGGATTCTGGATCAGCTTTAATTTTGTTGTTTTCGTCTTTCGCCCCAAAAGTCTGGGGAACTTGTAGACCCCTACTGACTCGCTGCGGGTAGTGGCTATTATTTCTCCCCAATAGCTCGGGGCTAATCCAATATTGTACCCCTGGTGGAATGGTGGTCGGACCATACTATTGAAAAGTGTATTCTATTCGCATAGGGGCTTCCGCTGTGTGGTGTTGGGCTGCCCCGGGTCAGAAAAATAACCCAGTTTTGACTGGAATTCAGGGAAATTTGTCGGTGGGGACAGCGGGTTTGACAGATTCTCCTTTCCTGCGGGCAATATTGAGTGCAGGGGAAAAATTTTATCTGGAAGATTGTGCCACGTTTTTTAGGCCTATCGGATCTTGTGAAGTTTTCGCGCGGGGGGAAGGTTCCCAGAACTGTCCTCCTGGTAACTATGCCCTCCACCTTTCCCGAACGTCCCTGAAACCCTAAAACACCTATTTTTCATGCTTTTCCGAAAGCACAAAAGGGGAGTTTTCCCACCCCCCCTGCGCCCTTATTTCCGGTATTGGATCCATTTTTGAACACCCTCAGCAATTGGTTAGACCGCCATCTTCAACCCCTGGTTTTTCGTTCACCCTGTCACCTTAAAGTTTCCAGGGACGTCTTGATTATGTTAGACAAAGTTTCCTGGAAAGCCTTTTTATGTGGGTTTCCCTGTGATATAGTCTCATTGTAACCTCCATCCCACAATCTCTGGCCGTTCAGGCATTATCTTGTCAACTTAATAAATACACTAAGTATGAAGATTGTCTGAAACTATTTATTGTCATGTCGACCAAATTTCTTTTAGAACATAATTATTTCCAGTTTGAACATGATTTTTTTTCCCCAAAATTTCGGGGGGATGCCCCTGGGCTCTTGCTTCTCCCCATCATTGGCCAAATTTTTGTGTCATGGTGGGGGGGAGGAAGTAAATTTATTCGGTGAGCAATATTTTTGCAGAAGACATTTTTCTATACTCTAGATATATAGTTGACACTTTACTGATATGGCAGGGATCGCCTACATCTTTTCCCAAGTTTTTGGATTACATAATAACAACCAGGAGAATCTGAGATTCACATATGAGCTTCAGGAGAACACCATCATTTCCCAGATTTGAAATTAACGGGAGATGTAGCCAGTGGGCAAGATTTCATTCTTGCTCTCACAGAAAACCTATTTCTGGTAATGGCTTGTTGTGTGCCTCCAGCTGCCACCCAAGGGCATATTATCAATAATTTGCCGTAGGTGAGTTCGTTAGGCTAAGAGGAATTGCAGCAGAGTGGAGGATTTTGTGAAGGAGACAACAGTTATCTCACAGAGGTTGAAAGAGAGGGAATATAAGCAATGGTTAATACATAGAGCAGTCAATAAGTCAAAGATAGGGAAAGAACATCCCTGCTACATAGTTCTAAAACTCTTAGTGACACACAACACAAACATTCCCTTTTTTTCACCACTCAATACAGTTGCCAATATGAACAGGTTATCGATATTATACAGAAATACTCACCTATACTCAAGGTGGATCCTGTACTACGAACTATACTTAAGGATGGATGCAAATGTTTTGCTTCCAGCCCACGAACCTTTTGGGAACTTTGTTTCCCCCGTTTATTCCTCCCTAATATAAATCGCAGGCCCCGAGGGCAACTTACGGTTCCTAAAATGTGCCGAGTAGATGTATGTAGCAAGTACAGTTAAAAGCAATCATTTACCTCTCGTACAGACAAAGCTACCCCATCCTAGCTTCCTTAATTGCCAACCACCTACGTTTTTACATATTGGTGTAACATTGCAACTTGAAATATATAGGTTCACCACGAGACCTTACACATCAAAATTTGGGAAACATTGCATGAATAAAAAACCCCCATGAAAAAAAACTCTCGGGAAACCGCAGGCTTTTCAAAAGGGGTAAAAACCAAAGAAATTTTTGGACTTCTTTAGAGTCAGAGCCAAAATTAAAAACCCTGCAGGGGGGGTACGGGAGGAGTCTCTTACCAATCTGGGGCATATTATCCTCACTTTACCCGCTATCCGGGGGGTTTTATTAAGATCAGACTTTTGTATTTATATTAGTTTTTCGTCTATTGTTTTTCTGTTCAATAATTCAATATTTATTTTTTTTTCATCATCTTTTAAATATTCACTTTGTATATGCATATACGGTATTTTTTGCATATGTTTGATAATTTGGTAATTAAGGGGTTTAAATTGCAGGCAATCTATTTTTTTTTTTTTTTGTGACTGGGGGGGGATTTAAGGGGTTTGTTTTATAGTTCCTGCAATTTTCATTAAGAGCCCGGGAAATGGCTCGAAAAAGCTAAATTTTGAGCTTGCATTTTTTTAAATTTGTTTTTATCTACCTCAAAAAGTGCGTTTTTTTTTCCTTTTGGATCTTTTTTTGGATTATTCTGGACACAGTCCGGAACAACCTTTTTTATCCACCATTTTAAAAACGTCCATATTGGGTTAAAAGGGGGCTAAACCCGGGGGTTATCATGAAATTAACCCTTTCTCGTATACATAACTTTCCCTCTGCACTTCGTAAATTATTCACCTGGACTCCCCCTTTCCCCCTTCTCAAATTTGCATAAGGGGGGTTAGAAAAATGAAGTCGCCCGTATTTAATTTTTCCCTATGGCCCCAAAGGGCACTGCAACCTGGTCCATTGGGAAGGGGGATGAACCCCAAAGGAGAGATCATGGGTTCCGGCGAGATCCATCCATGCTGATCGCTTGGTGAGGGAATTCCATGACTCTCACCCAGACAAACCCAGACCAGGGAAGGGTCCGGTGGTCCCTCCTAAAAGGGGGGGTATTGTCAGGGCTAAGCTGTGCTCAGGCTGCAGGGATCTACAGGCTGCAGCAGCTGATGCACGATCCCACCCTGATAACACATGCTCTGACAACTCTGTGAGTGACAGGGGCCCAGCCACTCCTGACAGGTGGCGAGTTTGCACCAGCCAATGGGAGGACCCGGGCCGCTCCAATCAGCTGCAGGGGCGGTATCCAGGAATCCCATTTAAACTCCCTGAAGGCTGGGTGCTACGCCTGTGATATTCCTGGCTACCTCGTGTACTTGTTTGGTTTATTGTGTTTTGCTTATCTCTGTACCTGACCTCGGCTTGTTCTCCTGACCCCGGCTTGTCTCCTGATTTTGTGCTTCGCTTCCATTTGGCTTTTGAGCTTGGCTTGTTTACGTTTATTCCTCTGGTTCTGATTTGTGGCTTTGGCGTTCCTATTTGATACTGACCCGGGCTGTCTGACTATTCTTCCTTCTGACGGCCCCGCACTTTAGCAGCGCAGGGACTGTCGCCCAGTTGCCGCCTGCCGCCTAGGGCAGCACGTCAAGTAGGCAGGGACAGTGGGCTGGGTTCCAGTTAGGGCTCACTGCACCTCCCTTGACGTGACAGGAATCCTGTAAGAAAAGCATCCCAAATTTTGTTAAGCAATTTCTTCCAAGTTCGGTGATACCTTACACGTGGGTGTAAACTGCTGTTTGGGAGCATAGCAGAGCATACAAGGGAGGGAGTGCCATTTTGCTTCTGGAACGCAAATTTCGGTGGGGTCATGTCGCATTTGCAAAGCCCCCAAGTACCAGAAAAGGTGAAACCTTCCAGAAGTCGCCCCATTTTGGATTCAACACCGCTCATGGATCTCATCTAAGGGTGTACTGTGCATTTTAGGTGTACAGGTGGTCCATAGTATTTTTTAGTATTGGGCTATGAAAATGGGAGGAAAAAACGCAATTCCGCCATTGTTTTTTGGGCATTTTTACAGTGTTTGCCGTATGGGATAAGTGACAGGAAAACTTTACTGTGGGGGTCGTTACAATTGCAATTATATAAATTTTATATAGTTTTTTATGTTTTATTAATTTTACACAATAGAATTAATTCAATAAGAAATTGCGTTTTTATGTTGTCCTATTCTGACAGTCATAACTTTTTATTATTTTTCTGTGCACGGAGCTGATTATGGGCTTGTTTTTTGCGGGATGAGTTGACGTTTTTATTAGTACCATTATGGGGTGCATATGACGCTTTAATCACTTTTTATTAAGGTTTTTGTCAGGCATTTTGAACAAAATACAGCATTCTCGGTAGTGTTTTTTATTTTTTACAGCGGTCACCGTGCGGTATAAATGAAATGCTAGTTTTACTCAGCAGGTGGATATGATTACAACGATACCCAATTTGTTTTTATAGGTTTTACTGCTTTTACACAATAAAAACACTTTTATTCAAAAAGGAAAACACGTTTTTGCATCGCCATAGTCTGAGAGCCATAACTTTTTTATTTTTCGGTGTACGGAGCTGTGTTGGCTCTTGTTTTTTTGCGGGATGAGTTGACGTTTTTATTGGTATCATTTTTTTGGGGGAAAAACTTTTTGATCAGTTTTAAAATTATTTTTTGGAAGGAAGGGTTTAGAAAATACTGCGACTCTAGCTGCACTCCAACTCTACTATTTTTGTACCTCGCGACTGAGGAATGTCTCAAAGGAGATTTCTACGAATGGCTTTGATGTGTTTATAGGTGCCAACAAAGAAAACTGCTCCCTTTCGGGTCTCTGAGTCCATAAGACAATGGACTTTGAGCCGTACGGAAGCACAGGTTTTCCAATTTTGGACCCGCCGCCTAAAATACCCCCAGTTGGCTGATAAAATCACGCAAGGTTTGGCAACGGTGAAGAAACATGTCATTTGTGCAAACCTTAAAATTGCACAAAACGCCATTTATGGCTTTAACATGCCCCCCACACGAAACTTTCGTGGCATGGTCTGTGGGAGTGTGCCCACACACAGAGCTATTGGGATAGTTTTGTCTCCTACATTGAAGTTCATTTTGATGTGGTGTTGGAAAAGGATCATGATATCCTCATCTTTCATTTTCCTAGACCCCCTGAGGGAGAGGAGGAGAGACAGCCTGGGGTGCCCCGAAAACTCCCGGCAATAATTCACATAGCGATACTAGTAGCCAAGCGCTGTTTGCTCACTTTCTGGATTAAACCATCACTACCACCTATCTCCATGATAGAAGAACAACTCAAAATCTACCTTGTTGCGGATAGGTTAGAAACAGAAAGGTGTAAAGAGGTACGCACTGCAGGCTTCTTTAAACGCTGGCGTGCGTTCATAGAATCCCACTTTTCAGATAGGGAGATAAGGACGTTAATGCAGACGTTTCAATACATGGGCTGGTATTGCTGAGAGGACATAGGTGGCTCTTTGGGTAGACTGAAAATCTGAGGGGGAGACTTGGAGGGGAGCGGGTAGATAAACGGGGATCCAGTTACATTACAAGGCACACAGGTGGGGATAGTGCAGATGCCACAGGAGGAGGGGTAATATGCGCGCACCGTGGAAATTTTGACAACAAGTTCTGTTAACCACTTGATAAATGTGCACCTTTGTTTATGCTTTGTGTTATGATAATTGCTTATATTATACTTGCATATGGATTACTCGTCTTGTCCACCTGATATTTGATGCACGGCCACCTTATGTTGCAATGGACTGAAATCCTGAAAGGACAGAAAATGTCTTTACCATTCTTTAACCGGACATTGTACTCTGTTTCTTTGTACGCCATAATGCTGTTTCTGCATCAATGTGTAACTAATTTTATTTTTGAAAATCCAATAAATATTTGTTATAAAAAAAAGAAAATACTGCAATCCTAGTAGTGTTTTTTATTTTTATTTTTAACAGTGTTCATCGCGCAGTATCCGTGACAAGTTAGATTTACTCTCTGGGTCAATACGATTACGGCGATACCCAATTTATATAGTTTTTTTTAAATTTTGAAGCACTTTAAAAAAAAAAAAAAAAAAAGTGTTTTATTGTGTAAAAAAATATTTATGCATATTTGGCTCTACTGAGAGCCATAACTTTTTTATTTTTCCGTATACAGAGCTGACGTTTTAATTGGTAGAACTTTGGAGTTTATATGGATTTTTGATCACTTTTTATTACATTTTATGTGCTGTGGATGAACAAAAAACGCAATTCTGTGCGGCTTCATTATTGCAACCATGACAGGTTGCGGTAATGAAGTGTTAGTCACCCGCGGCCGGAGCTCACTCATTCGCAAGCCCGCACGATCGCAAGGACGTATGCATACGTCCATTTGCGGGAAGTCACTTCCCGCTAGGGCGTATGCATACGTCCTATGTCGGGAAGGGGTTAAAATAACTAAATAATTATGGCGCCATTTTTTGAGGAGCTAACTTTATTCTGCAGTTAGTACAATGCAGTGATAGAAAATTTTCTATAGTTCTTATTATATTTTACAACTTTAACACAAAAAAAGTTGTAATTCATTTGTTTTTCAGCACCATTTTCTGAGACCAATAACTTTTTTTTTAAAGTTTTTATTTTTGAGATTTTTCCAAAAACAAGACAAAAAGAAAATTCAAATTCTCATTCAGATGTGGTCAAGTATCAGCAAATTGAAGTGGGTTAACAATCAACCTTGGTGGTTTTTTAAGTCAAAATACCCCCTAATCTTGTTTTAAAAGGCTGGCACCCTGAAAGATGGAGACTTAAGAGCCTGTTCTTAAAGATACAATAGGATTTTTTTGTCATCGACAGATTTTCCCCCCTTGGTGCCCAGTGTTCTCTCTCTTTTTTTTAAAAAAAAAAAACAAAACATGGTTTTATTGCAAACACTTTTGACACAGTGTTCTCTCTTTTAAGGATTTCAAAAATATCCCTGCCATTATACAATTCGATATATGACAGAATGTGGTAAACAATTTTGATCAAAAGTGCTTAAGCTCACTTCCTGATTTCGTCAAGGGGACCCCAATATAGGTGATCCTAACACTAAAATGTTACCTTCTTGGGACCTGTCCAGACTTCCACACCTCAGGGAGTGAAAAGGACTACTACTGAACACCCTTGCATGATTTAAAACCTGTTTAAATGGGGGGGAGTGCAAAAAAGCCAATGGGGGCAGCCATCTCATACAACAAAAAACCCTTTTTTTTGGGCCCTTTTGCACACCCAAAAACCCTTTTTTGGGAAAAAAAAATTCCATATGCCTTTGATGAAATCGGGGGTGAGTTTAAAGCACTTTTAATCAAAATTTAAACTAAAAACCCCAAAATTTTTCATATATCCTTACAAAATTTTGCTTTTTTTAAAAAATTCCTATATGCCTTTGATGTTTTCTTAGTTGATAGTGTGCTGTTGACATTTTTAATGTATATGTATGTTATTGCTGCGTCAGTGTGCACCTATACTTATTTTTGGATGTGCAGAGCCAAATAGTGTCTTTTTAGAATGTGGTAAAAAGGCGATTCAGCAGTACAGAAATGTAGAAAATAAGGAATTAAAGCAAAACATCACTTGGGGGGACCTTTTCCAACCGAATTTGATACAGTGTCTCTTTACCCAACACTAACCCATACATAAACCGACCCATTCATTAACTAAAAAAACTAGAAATCATACGCTCCTTCCCCGGGGCCTCCCGCCAATACTCCCAGATTTTAAGTTAATATCTGCAACCCACAACCCCAAAAAGAAAAAAAAAACTTTGGGGGCTCTCCTCTAGATTCATAGGTGAGTCTGTACTTGGGAAAAACACCATTAAGTAAGTTGTTTCCCGTTTTCCGAGGAAGGGGCAGTTTTGGGCCGGCTTCCAGTTCAAAAAATTGTTTTCCTACATAACCGTCAGGGGGGCTGCACGGGGCCGTCCCCCCCCGCGGCCCCCCTCCTCCCCACAGGGGGTCCAGCCGGGAGCCGGGACCCCCGCGACCACCCCCTTGCTGCCCCGGCACCGTACATTTTACCCTCCACCCCGTGCTTCCTGCCCCTGCCTGTGTCACCGCCGCGGCTTACCCTGTTGGGGACGGATGGCGGGTTTTTGGATTTAAAGGGCCGCGCGCCGGTAATTTGTCAATTTGGGCCGCGGGGTCCTATAAAAGGTAAAAACCCTTTCGCACTCTCTGCCATTTGGGGTGTGCTTTAGTGAGTTTTGAAGTTTTGGAGTTCCGATTGATTACCCGGTTACCAGTTTTCTGCTACTTTTTCCTGACTTGCCTTTTGCCCCTCCCGGACATCTGCCCGTCTCTGACCACAACCTCTGCCCCCCGTCCGACCTCTCCTTTTCCGACTTCGTTCTGGTTTAAACGATTCTGTACCACCATTACCCACCCCCATGCAAGCAAGTCACTCAGGGGTTAGCGACCTGGCCCCCAGCCGCAGCAAGTCCCCTTTTTTTGCGGGGGCTCTGGTGAATACCGGGGGCTACTAGACTCCGCTCCCTGGTGTGGCTTAACTACATTGCTTGCATGGCCCCCCCCGTAAACCCCCAAAAACCCATTACAGTGATGCCTTCCTGTACTCCGTCCAGCTCTCGGCCCCCCCCGAAAGTCTCCCCATTTTTTCCAGGAATAGCCGACGTCTTTCCCAAAAGACGGCCGAAACTCTTCCCCCCACCGGCTTTCGGGGCCCAATTAACCTGCAACCTGGTAGTACTCCTCCCCAGGCAAAGTTATCCTCTTTCTGCCCGGGGAGAAAAAGGGGTTTTTGGGAAATACATCCGAAAATCTCCGTAAAGGCTTATATGAATCTTCCTCGTCTGGGGGGGTCCATTTTTTTCTTCTTTTGGAAAGAAAGATGGATCCTTCACCCTGTTCGTTTTTTGGGGACTAAACAAAATCACTATAAAAAAGTTACCCCTGCTCTGACCCGGGATTTTTTGATCGCCTGCGGGGCGAAAAATTTTTTTTCCAAGTTGGATTTACGTGGAGCATACAATTTATTCGTATCCGTGAAGGCGACAATGGAAAACGGCTTTTAATCCCCAGATGGCCACTTTGAATACTCATCATGCCTTTTGGGGCCTCTGCAACGCTCCGGGGGTGTTCCAAAATTTTTCGTCAATGAGATCCCCGCGATTTTCTCTATGTCTGTGTTATGTCAACCTAATGACATTTTAAATCTTCTCTACGACTGGAAATCACCCCCACCAGTCCCCCAGGTCCCAAAAACTCCCGCGACCACCAGTTATATGCCAAACTGGAGAAATTTTGTTTAAATCCCCTTTTCCCCTTTGGGGGTACATCGTCTCAGATCAGGATCTCCAGATGGACCCCTCTAAGCTTTTCAGCTGTCTTACGTGGCCTCGATCAGTGGGCCTTGGGTCCACCCAACGCTTTCTGGGGTTTTTGCAAACTATTACAGACATTACCCCCCGCTTTTTCCCACGCTCGTCCCCCTGCTGGGGCCCTTACGGAGAAAAATGCCAACCCTAATCCTGCCTCCAGAAGCCCCCAAGAAGCCCCTTTTTTTGCCTTAAATTGAATTCGCTTCACTCTTGTTCTGTCCGCCCGACCCGCAGGGTCCTTGTCCCAGAAGTGGACGCCCCTAGTAGGGGCGGGGCTGTCCTCCTCTGGGAAACGCGTACTTTGGCTTTTCTCTAAAACCTCACCCCAAACTGAAAAAAAATTACACAACGGGGATCCGAATACTGTCATAAAGTTACCCTAGAAGAAGGCGGCACTTTCTGGGGAAGCTCAACCTCCCATCGAATCTCAAAGATAAAAAATCTTCTTTATCTCCATTGCCAAGAGAACTCTCGACAACCCGGTGGTCACCTTTTTTGCCCGCTTTTTATTTTTTCCTTCACTTTTTGGGCCCCTGGGAAGAACGCCCGAGGGTACCCCTTAGATCCCGGGCACAGTAGGCTTGGAGCCCCCTCGCACACATAATTCCTCCAAAAGACTCCTCAAAAGGCCCCGGGGACCTTTACATCTACCCCGGGAAGACCTACGTACCCCTGCCCTGCGGCCTCAATCTTTAAGTGGGGACATGCCTCACGAACACTGGTCATCCTGGATCCATAAATCCCTACAACAATCCCTTATTATGGGGCCCCCTGCTCAAAAAGTTAGGACTTTTCCTGGCCCTGTCCTCCTGTGCCTGAAAAAAAGTCCCCCGTCTCAGACCCGGGGTCTCTTCAGCCTCCCTGGTGCCAAAAGACCTTGTCCCATGTAAACCATGGACTTTGTTAGGGGCCCCCGGCCTCCCTGGAAACATGGTCCCCTTTTGGGTGGGAAAATTCTCGAAAGATTTGGGTCACTTTGTTACCTGCCCCCGGGTTTCCCCCCGCCCCCCAGCTGGGGCCCCATTTTTTTCACCAATTTTTTTTGGTTACACGATCTCCCCATGCATATCGTCTCAATGGGGTCCAATTTTGTTTCGAATTCGGCGGGCTCTATGTGGTCGTTGCAGGTTTAGCTAGACTCTCATCTCATACCACCCCAAACTAACCGGGGAGGGAGAGAGGGTTGACCAAATTTTTGGTACCTACCACGACATTTGTAACCCCGTCAAAAAACTGGTCTGACCCCTCCCCCGGGGGGAATTCCGTTAATTTCCTAACCCAGAATCTGCTGGACCTTCCTTTTTTTTATTGTGTTTGGGCTACACCACCCGCCCGCCTCTCCCTCGTGCTACCTCTTGTCACGTTCCCTGCCGTGCATGTCCAAGGTGACAAGACATCCAAGCACTCTGGCAAGTCACACGACAAGTCCTTCTACGGGCCTCCCGCTCACAACCAAGGATCCAGCTGACAGGTACCGGTAGACCCTCCGCGCCCTATTTTAAGCCAGGTGAAAGAGTTTGGTTGTCTGCCAAGATAATCGTTTCAAGTGCCCAGTTATAAGTTATGGCCCCTAAGTATCTGGGGCCCTTTTGTTGTACTTCGGCACTGGAACCCGGTTCCCTACAAGCTCCGCTATGCCTCCTACTACTGATATCCCCGAACTGCCTTCCATTTTCTCTCCTCAAAACCTGTGTTGCTGAACCGCTTCTCTCTCGTGGATCTGTCTACGCCTTCTCCTTGGCCAGCAACGCTGATAATCATCTTTGAGGTCAAGGATGGTGCTGGCGAGAAAAAACATGAGGTGGAAGCGGTTTCTTTCTGATTGATCTGGAAGGGGATTCGGTCCTGAGGAGCGGTCGTGGGGAACCTGAGGCCAACCTGTCCAGATGACCTCCTCTCTAAATTCCAAAGAAAGAGGGGGAGACCTAAAGGGGGGGGGGGGGGTACTGTCCGCATAGGGTCCGGCACTGTGAGCTGCGTCCTGCCCGAGACCATCACCCTTGCTGCCCGTGCACCTGTACACTTACCCGTCCTACACACTGCTGCAGGTGCCTTCCTGCATCCGCATGTGCCAGCCGCTTAGGCGCACTCCGGACGGTCTTGGTCCCTATATGAGTACACACCTCCTGCACTCTCAGCCAGTCTAAGTGTTGGTGTTCCGTTCAGTGGTCTTGAGATGTGTTGGAGTTCCGTATTGATTACCCGTGTACCCCTTCCGTTCAGCTACGTTTCCTGACCTATGCCTGTTTGCCAGCCTGCCCTGACCATTGGCTGCTCGTCTCTGACCACGAACCTCTGCCGTCCGTCCCTGACCTCCTGCCTGCCCCCGACTGACGTCATCCCTGGATTATGATTCTGTACCACGCACTACTCCGGCCAAGCTCATCGCAAGCAAGAGACACTCATGGGATCGACCTGGTATCCTCACGCCGCAGCAAGTCCATCCCACTTTGGCGGCGCACCTGGTGAATAACAACGGGGGCTACATAGTCTCCGGCTCCCTGCAAGGCTTAACTATCACGCTTTCGAATGGTTCCAGCAGCAAATCCACCTACACGTACAATAACTTCCTTTTTGTTTTTATCGGGAATAAGCTCCACTTCCAGACCTAAATAATTTTAGCCAGGGCACATACACACCAGGTAGTTTCCCCATTTTCATTAGAAACGCTGGACCCTGGACCAAAGAGGGTCGAAATAGAAGGGCAATCCCAAACATGTGAAACAGAGTTTTCCTCACGCCATATTGCATCTGGTTCAGATTGCATTGGCATTAGCCCAACTGAGCCAGTCTCTTGTAAAGTGAGAAATATTTTTATGCGGGCCATTTAGTTTGTATTAGCTGATCTCTTCCCGTTACCCCATTTGGGGTTTTCCCCATAAAAAAAATCAATTCCTCCTTATGGTTCAAACCCCAAAGAAAGGAATATAAAGGTTTACATTTCTCAAAAGTTTTTTTTCCCAAGGGCGAGGGTGGCCCTCCTTGGGCAGTTTGATAAAAGATTTGATACTTGCTTTTTGGGCGGGTTCCCCTCTTTCCCAGCCATTGCTCAAACCCCCTGCCAAATCTAAACTCAATTTTGCCACCACAAATTGTCCCAAAAACAAACGGGGGTGGGCGCTTTGGAAAAAACCCGAACAAAGGGAGATCAAGGGGGGTCACACAATCAAAAAAAAAAAAACCCCGGGAAGTTTGGGGGAAACCCCCCCATATAGAGCGGACCCAAGTATTTTTTGTCCCTTCTTTTTTGGGCCCCATCTCAAAAAACTTTTCTAAATTTTGCCCCAATTTTTTCCCTTTTTCCCCAAGGGGGTATGTGGTTTCCAGGATTCCCCCCCTACCCCCCTTTCCCCTTTTAACCTTTCCCCCAAATTTTTCCCCCAAAATTTTTTACCCCTGGCCCGCCATTTTTTGGGAAAAAAAGTATGGAATTGCTATTTTTCCCTTTCCTGTACACTAGAGTGGTAAGGCCCTTTGTAGGAGCCCCAAATGCCCCTTCAAGGACCAAATTTTTTGGGTTTTTTACGGGCTCCCTAATTTCCCCTTAAAACCCCCTTTAAAGGGGGGTGTATAGCCACATAATAAATTTTAGAATCTGGGAAATTTCCAGACCTCCAAAGTGTTTAGAGGGCCCTTCCCAAAGTTGGAAACTGCCCGAATGGGGGTTCCCCCAAATTCCCAAGAAGGGGCGACATTTTTTCTTTCCAGGGTTAGAAATGCGGGGCGGGGGCAGAGAAACCGGAGCCACCTTATGCAGATATAGAAATTTGGGAAAAGCCAAACCATTTTTATGAAAATTGATTCAACCCACTAGTGTCAAAGGAAAGGTTTTCCAAGCACAAGTTTTTGAGATTTCCTGTACCAGTGGTCACTTAAGGGCTATAAATTTTTGGGACATCTCTGTAAATTTGTTTTTTCGGGTACTAACCCATCGAATCTCTAGCCGAAAACGAGGGAAACATCTTCAACCCTCAATCTCTCAAAATAACACAGACTTTGACCAATTGACTCTCAGGCCCGCAAAAGCTCTGTATCTATCCACTATGTCAAGGAGCGCCTCCAAAGATGCTCTCAGGTCAGCCAGATATATCAACAAATCGTCGGCATATAGTGAGACTTTTTCTGTCACCTCCATTATGTTCCAACCTTCAATCGCCATGCTGTGATTATCAGAAAAGATAGGGGCTCAATAATAGGGGGGAAAAAGGGGCCCCCCCTGCGAGTGCCTCTCCCCCCGGAAAACTGAAGGGGAAATGGCCGTTCACTAAAACTTTCCCTTTTGGTTTCAAGGATAGGATTTTAGGAAGTCAGGTGGGAAATTCATTAGCTGCAGGACTGCCCAGATTAATCGCCACTCTATTGAATCTAAAGTAGGGATGAGCGATATTATCGACAAAAGTCAAAATCGGCACGCAATATTTTAGGTGACAATCTTACAGATAATCTATTACTATTGTGCCATTTTCGGCGTTTCCTGACATTTTGGCGGCCAGCCAATAGCTCCGAGGGTAGACCCCCCATCTATCCTCCGAGCTTATTCGCTGGCCGCCAAAATGATGGTGAGGAGTATGTACAGCGTCACCACTTTGCAGTGTATGGATCTCATTGGCTGCAAAAATCACGTGACCTCGTTTTATCTATGCAGCTGCATTTTCTGTTTCAGCTCATACTCTGTCTATCACACTTCACAACAAGACGTGTCTCTCTGTGTTTAAACCAATAGCTGTTCTAAGAGCTCTGATAGTCACTTCTAATACAAGAAACCATCCACCTACAGCTTAGAATAGAGTTAGATTAGAGAATTGCACTTATTTAGTTAGAGAAAGTTTTAAGGCTATCTACTGGTGTGTGCTGCTGCGGGGGAGGGGGCGGCAGGAGGAGAGGCATTTGAAAGGAAGATATTTTTCAGCTCAGTGTGTTCTGTGATCTTCAATTGAAAAATAATTGTTTTCTACCACTTTTTTGGCCAGCAGACCTCTGATAGGAGTTGAAATTGTCCCTGTGTTTTCAGTTCTATTGCAATCACTGCATGTCAGTGTTCCCAAAAACTGGCATAACTTATCCCTATAACTTTTAAATAGTTTTACTGAAGTCCTTGCGTCTGTTTGGCGCAAAGTGCTCAGTTGTACGCATATTGTGTTATACATATTTGATAGTAAATTACGCCTGTAGTCCGTGGTGCAAAAGCTGCCATATTAATCCATATAATATATAAATACTCTTATTGCAGTCCGTGCATCTCAGTTTGGCGCAAAGAGCTCAGTTGTACGCATATTGTATTATACATATTTGATAGTAAATTACACCTGTTGTCAGTGGTGTGAAGGCCGCCATATTAATCCATATAACTTTTTAATACTTCTATTTCACTCAGTGCGTCTCAGTTTGGCGCTAATTGTGCATTTGAAACGATAGTTTTGTTGAAAACTATCAATTGCTAGCCCTACTGGGCAAGTTGAAAAAATCTCAGGGACTGAAGAAGAACATGTTGATTTTGTGTTACGGTTCTTCCACCAGACCGCATTTCACAGGTATTTGATAGAAACAATTCTGTTTCTAACCAAGTTGGCTGTTGGAAAATTAGAGGGATTTAAAATAGCTTGATTTGCCGTTTTTTCAATAAGAGACTGTCAAAAACTCTTCCATACCTTTTACATTTTTATCTTTCTGAACATGAAGCGAACTGCAGGCGGTAAGCGAGCAAAGAGGGGTGTAGGACATGGAGGTAGAGGTACGAGAGAAGGTGCTCCTTCCAGTGCTGGCGACAACACGCATGCCAGCGGATCGTCAGTTGCAGGACTGTCAGGCCTGTCATCGATTGGTCGGTGCCCTGTGAATCTCAGTAACGAACATCGTCGCCAATCTGTCCTTCAGTGGTTAATGCAACCTGCATCTAGCAGTCTTACCTCCTCGTCCTCCCAGTCACGGCCACAAATGTCGTCATCATCATCTTCAATTTCAACGTAGAGCCACACAATATATCAAGATTTTCTTTATATAGTACACAATATTCTCTTATTACTTATTTCTTTAAAATATTTGCATTTATTCACAGTATCACAATTTCTCAAAATTTTCTTCTGATCACAGTACAAAATATCTTCAATCCAGATTATGGCATATATAGATAAGAAAATTCTTACTGTTCTGTCCTGTGTGGAGCAGTCAATTCTTAGCTGTTAGCCTCTTAGCTAATTAGCCTTTAAATAGAGTTGCTCTAACGTACATACATTTAACATACACATAAAACATGTTGATTTTTAGCAACTAAAGGAGAAGTAACAGATTCAAATTCAATTATGTCAATATTATATAAAAGTTATACTAAACAATCACGATCTTATTACCTTTTTCTTAACTTCTCTTTCACATGGCTTTCATAGCCAGCATTTCCAGCAGCATTCCTCATTTAACCCCTTCGGGGTTTAAAACGTGAGAACGGCGATGCGCTTTTGCCATTGAAAACAATGTTAATCAAAATGCAATTTTTAGATCTTTTTGGGATGTGTAAAACGGATCCGTAAAAGGGATCCAAAAGCATCGTGTAACAGCCAAATCCGCCACTGACCCCGGGGGGTAGCAATATTTATTGGCTAAGGCTAGGTCAATATGGGAAATGATCCAGAGGCGCAGAGAAACGGGAAAAAACTGCCTATCCATGGGTTTCCGCCAACCCAAATCTCGGGCTGCATCCCTCGCTCGGCCTCTAAGAAAGGATTATGCAGGTTTTTAATCTATCTAGCTTTTGGGCGAGTCACCCAATAAGATGGAGGGGATCCGGGATATACGACAGAATGGTCGTTTTTCTCCAATAGGAGTTATTAAAAGAGGGGGGGGATTTATCACCCCCAAAAATCCCCTATTGTAATGTGCATTTGGAAACAGAGAATTTTTATCAGTTTGAGGACCCGTCGCTAATTGGGGAAGACCGCTGGTAATTGACCCACCAGGTCTTTTCAGACCCAGAAAATTTTTGCCCTTTTGAGATGTGCCCTTGCAGTATAATACTATCGGGTTATTTTGGCGTAAAATTAAAGACTAAGGGCCCTCTTAACTTTGCATTAAAGCCCCGGACATTGGGGGAATCATGTTAAAGGACGCCATGAGGAGAGCAAAAAAAATATATTAAAACTACCATCTGGACCCCAAAACACCGAAGCAGACATATACATCCCTAAAACACACCACTCAAACAAAACTAAACCCCCCATACTTCCCAAAGAAAACAGACTTTCCCCTCCCTCTCCCCCCCCCCCAAAACCACCCCAAACCCTGGTCAAGCTTTGTACCCCGAATTTGGGCATAGATAACCATCAAAAAAAATTACTCCATATGGGAGTGAACCTTACCCTATACTCGCAACCCCTAAATGTAGTAGTAACAAGTGGTATAAAGGTTTTGAAAAAGGGGAAAAAAAAAACACAATGTAAAGCTAAGGAAACCTCTCCAAGAGGAGAGAGAGGGTCAATGACTACGGGCAAAGTTTTGGCTTCCACTCTCTCTTTCCCCCTTCCTAGAATCATCGCACCTGCCCCTTCAGAACTGGGAACATACATCCCCAGGTTCTTTAATAAAAATTAAAGCAGGGGGGGAAAAAACAAGAACCGTAACATATGAATCAGCTCTCTATCTTACGTGGGTTTTTAACCAATCATTGCCACCTCAGGCGTGGAAGGGAACAAAATCTTATCTTGACCCTGCACTCTCAACATGTTGGCAAAACATGGAATAATTAACCCAAGCTCTTAGAGGGTTTTTCTGACGGGCGCAAATGTCGTCTTTTTCTTTGGCCCCTCTGTGGATAGTTAGTAAAAGGATAGCTGTGTTTTTTAAAATTTTTATCTCCCTTTTTCCATGCAGCGCCGGATCACTCACGGTTCCATAGCCCAAAGAGAGGTCTCATGGGGCCCCCCCGGGGGGCAGGGTTGGTGGGGATTCTGTGGCCCAACAAAAGCGGGAGGAACGGTTATGGGATCTAGTATTTGAGGTTCAGGTTCTCGATAAAGATCTCGGGCTTGCCTCCTCTGCTCTCTCTGGGAGCCCTAATATATGCGTTATTTCGTGGTTTTCCCCGTATCATAAAACCCTTTCCTGAAAAATCTTTATTTGGCTGCATAGTGCATTTGACCTCCAAAGTTAAGAGGTATCCTCTCCCCCCCAATTTGTGCTCTCCCTCCGCTGTTTTATGGGGACCTTGTCGATTTTCTCACGCGGGGGTTTAAATTGGACGAATATAGCGATTTGACTGTCAGGGGCAGATTGGCATGAGACGATGGGTGCCATTACTTATCTGTCTAGCATAGAACTAAATGTTTTAGCCCCTCCTTCAGTTTGGCTAATCTATCCCCCCTTTGAGGGTTCGCAGCGGGTCAGGGGTTGTCCCAGTTCTGTGACCCAAAATTTATATGCCCGTAATTACCACAGAATTTCTTGCGTGTGATTGGTATGAAATTTTTGCCCAGAGCCGCAAACTTTCAAAAAAAAACCCAGACAGGCAGTTGGTTTTTTATAGGGGCATGGTCCTCTCAAAAAAAACACCTTGGGTGTCTGTACACCCGACACACAGTGCAGGAGGAGCAATCTTAGGTACCTTGTGTGGGGAAGGGGTCTAAGGTTTTATAAAGTCAGGCATTTTGAAGCGCTGTTCTGCCCCGAGCAACCCCCGTCCCTTTTCTATTCCCTCCCCCCTCTCTTGTTAGTGGGTTGTGGGACCACCACACGTCCCGTCACCACCTGGGTCTCACTCACTTGCCTTTAGGTGATTTGGAGCTGGATCGGAGTCTCCTCTCACCGCGTGCTGAGCCTACTGACAGATGGGGCAGGTAAGATGGCCGCTGTTCCCTCCAGAAGGTTAGGCCGAGAGTGTCTCTTTGCAAGGGGCCCGAAAAATTGGTTTTAAGTGCTGCAGGATGCAGTCGTATTTTCGAGGACTTGCTGACACCTTTCCCCCCCCTTCCCCTGGAGCAGTCAGGGGCCTCTTGGGGCGTAAATCAGGATTTTAAACCAGGATTTGGCAGGAGTTTCCCCCCCCCCCTTCCGCACTCCATGCACGTAAGCCCCCAAGACCAATAACTTTTTAATTTTTGGAGCTGTGTGAGGGTTTTTCATAGGCTATAGTGTAGTTTTTATTGGTTCTAGTTTTGGACACATTAACTTTTTGCTCACTTGGCATTCCAAGTTCCTAGAGAGGTGAAGTGATCAAAAAAAATAGACAATTTTTGAGTTATTTTTTTTTTCTATGTTCTTCACCATATAGAACAAATAATGTTATATTTGATCTGCATTTGATCCCTCTGGCAAACAAGACTTAATACTTGGTGGCAAAACCCTTGTTGGAAGCAGCAGTCAACGTTTTTTTGTAGTTGATGATGAGGTTTGCGCACATGTCAGGGGGAATTTTGGTCCACCCCCCCTCTTTGCAGATCATTTCTAAATATTTTGAGGCGCCTTAAGCTTCAAATCCCCCCAAAGTTTTTTATGGGATTAAGGGCTGGAACTGGCTAGGCCATCCCTGACCTTAATGTGCTTCTTTTTTAGCCCCTGCTTTGTTACTTTGGGTTTTTTTTTTGGGGCACTGTCTATTTTTTTGTCCTGGGGGAGGGAAAAGGTTTTCACCAGGATTTTTTCGGGGACTGGCCCATCCATTATCCCATTGAGCGAGAAATCCTTGCCTTAGCAAAAACACCCCCAAAAAAAATAATGTTTCCACCTTCATGCTTGACAATGGGGGTGGGTTCTTTGGGGATAGGAGCATTTTTTCTTCCCCCAAAAAAACAACTCAAATTTTTGTCTCATTGCCCACAGCACCTTCTCCCCAACACTCACAAATCATCCAGGTGTTTTTTGGCAAACTTCAAAGGGCCTGCACTGGGGCCCCTTTTTGAGAGGGGGGCCTTGGGGCACTGAGAATTTTTAAAATATTACGGGTAATGCGTACCCAAGGTTTTCTTTGGGACTGTGGTCCCCAGCTGCCTTGAGATCATTTTCAAGTTCCCTCCTGTAGTTTTTGGTGAACTCTCACCCTTTCCCCATATCATGATACCCCTTGGGGGTTTAGGTTTGCGGGGCCCCAGATCGATGTCGATTGACGTCATTTTGCATTTCTTCATTTTTTTACTATTTCCCCCCAAAAAAGTTTCTCCTCTCACCCATGTCTTATTATAATAATAATCTTATTTATTGCGACAACTATTCCGCCACTTTACAATATAAGGGAATAAGCACGACAAACCAGACATTTCAAATTTTAAAAAAAGTATGACAAAGAACACGAGGGGGGAGGGCCCTGCCGCAAAAAGCTTAAATCTATTAGGGGTATGGGTGAAACAAAGGGTGACAAGTGCTTGTTTACAATGGGCCCATGTTTCATAAATATAGGGTTACAATTTTAAAAGTGGATGAGATGAGTTATGGTTTTGTGGCCCTTCCCCTTTGTGCGGCTATGATCTTGTCCCTGACATCCTTAGAAAGCTCTTTTTTTCCCTGTTGTAGAAAAGATTTGACTAAATTAATTGTCTGTGGGGCGTCCCTTTTTTAAAGGGGACATTAAAACG
>JAODAL010043210.1:0-34072 GCA_025379985.1 Phyllomedusa bahiana | reverse complement strand
TAAAAGTTTGCCCCCCGGGGTTGGTTTAATTTTTTTTATAGGGGTATGGGGTTTTTTTTCCCCCAGAGGTTATAGGCGGGTTTTTTGGCCCCCCAGCAGGTATATGGCAGGTTAGGTCCCCGAGGTATATTGGCGGGTTTTAGGTCCCCCAGCAGGTATATGGGGCAGGTTTAGGTCCCCCAGCAGGTTATAGGCAGGTTTAGGTCCCCCAGCAGGTATATTAGGTAGGTTTAGTTCCCCCAGCAGGAATATAGGCAGGTTTAGGACCCCCACCAGGTATATAGGAGGTTTAGGTCCCCCAGCAGGTTTATGGGCCCAGGTTTGGCCCCCCCCAGCAGGTATATAGGCAGGTTTAGGTCCCCCAGAAGGTATATAGAGCTTTTGGGCCCCCAGCAGGTATATGGGTAGCTTATAGGCCCACAGCACTTGTGGTGTTATATTTAGGTAGCTTTTAGGCCTCACAGCAAAATATGTAGGTAGCTTATAGGCCTCCAGCACATATGAGGTAGCTTTATGGGGCTCACAGCACATTGTAGGTAGTTTGTACCTCACTGCACTATTAGGTAGTTTATTAGCCCCTCCCTGCAGTTTTAAGTAGATAATAGCCCCCCTGCACATTTTACATTTAGTAATAGCCCCCCTCCCTGCACTTTATAACAGAGATAATAGCATCCCCCCCTGCACATTTAAAAATTAGATAATGCATCCCTCCCTGCACATATAAAATAGTAATAGCCCCCTCCCTGACATATAAAAATAGATAATAGCCCCCTCCCTGCACATATAACATGGGATTATAGCATCCCTTTCCCTGCACATATAACAATAAAATTTAGCCCCCTCCCTGCACATATAACAATAGATAATAGCCCCCCTCCCTGCCAAAATAACAGTAGATAATAGCCCCGCATGAATAGCGCTAATTAAAATTTAATACCCTGACAGCACTTACCTGACCTCGCTCCCGCCGCTGTCGCTGCTCCCCGGTCTTTTTCTTCAGCGGGTGATGTCACCAGGCCGCGCGCGGGGCAGCGTGATGACGCGCACCCGCCCGTGCACTCCGGCGCGCACAGGGGCCGCATCCTGACTGCGGCACAGATTCTCGCGGAGCTCTCTGCTCCCTGAAGATCTAAACTGTATGTGCGTCCGGGCGGACGCACATACAGTAGTCCCGCCACCGCTGCCGTCGCCCAAGGTCCCAAGCCGCTAAGCCGATAGTTAGCGATGGTAGCGGCTTAGGACCCTAACGATGGGCGGCGGCGGCGGGGTAGCGGCGGCGCGGGGATCTGCCCCCGACTACGAGCCTCCCCTGAGAACGTCCCTCGCCTCCTTAGCCGCACCGCAAGCAAGTTCCGCCAGGGGAAAGCAAACCTGGTTAGATCCCCCCGCGCAAGCCCATCCCGCTTTGGGGGGCCTGGTGAATACCGGGACTATTAGATTCCCGCCCCCCGGTGTGGGCTTCCCCCCCGCTTGCGGTGGTCCAGGGACCCATACCGGGGACCGTTACGTAAATTCGGCCCTGGATCCGCCAGGTGCCATCCCTAGTCGGGTGTTCACGACCTTGTTGCCTGACAGTCACGAATAGGTCAACAGGCCAAAAATGAACGTTGTCACCATGTTGCAGATGTCACCCCCCCAGCAGCGGAACCTTCGCCATCTCCATGGTTGTTCCAGTTCGGCGGTTTTTCCTTTGGGCCCCCGGGGGGGGGGGCCCCCCAAAGTCTGGCTGTCGCCTCCCGAAAATTCGCGGAGACCCAAACTCTGCGGGGGTTCATCCCCCAATGTTCTTTGCCGGGATGTGGCGACAGTTCCTTTTTCTGAAGTCCCAAAAAAGGGGGTTCTGGTAGCCTGCTCCCCGGGGGAAGCCCCTGGCAGGGGCCCACACCTCTGTGGGACAGGAACGATCCGGCGAGGGCGGCCTCAGTTTTTCCCTAGGGAATTGCAATGTTTTTGAGGAACGCACGTGCATCCCCGGGACGCCCTCCAAAACCCTGCGCCGGGGGTTTGTCTGTGGAGACTAGCGGTGCAATTCCGCATTTACCCTCAGAACTTTTTGGAACGGGCCGCTCTGTGGCCCCTTTAAGAAGGGGCTCTCAAGCCGATTTAAAGGATGTGTTGCCCGCGAGAGAAATCCATCTGCCTCAGTGACTTGATCGGTTTGATACGCTTTTAATGGCGCTTCCCCGAATTTCGGCAAGAGTGCCAACCTCGCCGGTTCCACGCTTGGCCCGGTGTTCCGAAGTCCTTGCCAAAGTCGCCAAACCCACTGAGGGTCCATGGATGACGGGCTCACCCCCAAAAGGGAGGAGTTGGCCCAGCGTCGGCAAAGGAACCCGTCTCTACTGTGGCAGCCCAGAGCGTTGGGGGGGGGAAATTGTCCCCGGTCCCAAGCATGCAGGAACTTCCCCACTAAGTTTGTGGGGGAGGCGTTCCTAGGTGCAATTCCCCCTTCCATGCCCGATATGCCCGGTACAGGTCTTTCCGATGTGGACTTCATTTCAAAACTCGGCATTCCTGGGCTCCTCGCTGGGGACTTTACCACCGCGCTTGATGCAGTATGTGTCCCGGGGGTCCCCCTGGGGAAAAAACGTAAAGGGGTTTCCGGTCAGCGGGGGGGAATGCTTTGCGAAACCTACAATTTTTCACCAAAAAATTTTCCCCCCCGTAGGGGTCTACTAAGGAAAAAAAAATTCCCTTTTTGTGTTGCCTCCCCCTTTTTGGCGGTCCCCCTTGGGTTCCATGGCTCGGCTCACTGCCTATGCTGGACTGGCGGGTGGTGAAATAATCGTGGGGTCCTAAATTGCCTGGTGCTGTCGGGTGGCACCTCGCCGGTGCTTCCCTGCTCTCGCACGACCCCCCGCAACCCGTTCCCGGGGTCTACCAGCTAAAATTTTTGGGGTTTTCCCCAAAGTGTTTTAGAAAAAAAGAGAGATCCTCCACCACATCGCCATCGTTTTGCCCATGTTATCCCTGGTACCAGTCCCCTGGGGCAGGGTTCCCCGTTGTCCGTTCCCGGACCCAAGCCATGCGGGAGTATATTCGGGAAAATCCCCCAAAAGGGTTTATCGAAAGTCCTTTTTCCGGGGGGAAGGGATTCTTCTTCGTAGAAAAAAGAAGGACGGTTCCTTAGGGCCTGCATCGTTATGGGGCCTGAACAAGGTCACGGTGGAATTAGTACCCGCTGCCGTTGATAGGAACTTTTTGACCGCCTTCGGGAGCTAGGTCTTTCCAAAGGTTGAGGGGGGCCTCAATTTGGCCCGTATTTACAAGGGGTAAATGGAAGAAGGCTTTACCCCCGGGAGGGGGGCATTTGATACCCGGGTCATGCCATTTGGTTATGTTTTGCACCTCCCTTTTTCCCAAGAGCTCGTGAATGACATTTTCAGAGTCTCCTCTCCCCCTGTGTCGGGGTCTACTTGGATGCATTTTGGTGTACTCCCGTCCGAAAACGCACCAGTCGGTCGGGTATTGAGGCGTCTCCAGTAACCACCTGTATCCCAGCTGGGGAAGTGATTTCTTCCATCAACCCACCCTAATTTCTGCGTAACATCTCCAATTTCAAGGCTTACGGATGGACCAGCAAACGTCGGCCATTTTGCAGGGGCCAGCCCGTGGCTGCAAACCCCTACAGCGTTTCCCGGGGGTTCTGCAATTTACCCCCAATTCTTTTCACACTTCTCCATGCTAGTGGCTCCTATAGGGGCTCCCAAAAAAAACCCCAAACCCCTCGAGCTGGCCCTCCAAAACCCGAGGACCATTCTTGGGCTAAAAGACTGCCTTTGCCACTGATTGTCCTGTCCCCGGCCGGAAAAAACCCGCGAAACCTTCTGTGGAAGTTGAGGCCCACGGGGGGGGGTCAGAGTATTTCCCATGCAAAAAAGGACCCCGGGCAAGACGGTCAGTGTGGTTCTTTTCCAAGCGTTAATCCCGGCGGGGGGAACTACACTATTGCCGACGAACTTTTTTACCATCATGCTGGCTTTGGAGGAATGGCTTTTCTGTGGAAGGCCTCGCCATCCCATCTGTATTACCGGTCAAAAAAAACCCAGTATCTCCAGACGGCTCACCCGACTCAGCCCACCCCAGGCTAGGTGATCGTCTTTTTCCCCCGGTTCGACTTCCAGATCCTTTTGGTCCTTGGGGAAAGAATGTGAAAGCTGTGCCCCTCCGTGCCCCGACGGGGGGGGGGGAGGAAACTACCCCTGAGCAATAATTCCCCCAGAACGTCTTTCTCTGCAGCTCCGGTTGCTTCCGCAAGACCCCCGGGGGAAGACATAAGTAAGCTCTGTGCCCCGCAGCGTATCCAAAATGGGGACATTGCTTTTTGGGGGCCGGTCACCCCGGCGTCTTTTTAAACATTCCCCTTGTATCTCGGTTCTTTTGGTGGCCAGACCTCGTTTAAATATGTCAAGGAGTTCGTTTGAGTCTTGTACCTCCCGTGCCCGAACAAGACCCTCGTCACAAAAAGGGAGGGGCCCACACTCCCTACCCACCCTACTAAACAGGTTCCATGCAAAGAACTTTGTAACCGTTTTCTCCCTTCGATGGAAAAAGCATTGCTGGGTGGTCACAGATCGGTTTTCCAAATAGCGCCCTTTTTCCCTTTGCCGGGCTGCCGTCTGCCCCCCGCCCGGCTGAGCTATATTTTGGCCAATTTTCCGGTTACACGGACTTCCCTGCGATGTCTAGATCGAGGGGTTTTAGTTCGTTTCCAAATTTTGGGGGGCCCTTTGTTTCAACCAGGTAAAAATTGACTTCCTCCGCTTACCCCCCCGAGAATGGCCCCGGGGGAAAGTCCAACCCGATTCGGGGTGTTAACCCGCGCTTTCGTATAACTGGGGATGACGGGGCTGGGCCCAAATTACTTTCCAGGGGGGATTTTCATATAATTCCCTAGGTCGACTGCGGGTGCCTTCCCCTTTTAATTGTGTCGGCCGCATCCCCGCCACCTCCCGCTGGTTCCTCATCTGGGTTCCGTGCTGACACTCTGGTCGGACAGAGGACCCTTGGTCCCTGACCCGCCAATCTCTGCTCTGTGCTTCAGGGCGCCGAAGGGCAAACAGAGAGAGAAAAAGGGTCTCCCCCTGTCTTCTCCCCGGGGACAAGGGTGGTGTCAACTAAATATGTCTGCCCCAAAATCCCCCCTACAAACTTGGGGGGGGGGGGACGTCCGGACGCCCCCGCGACCCTTCCGGGTCGCGGGCGTCCGGGCCCCAATGCCGAGCGGCGCCCCGTCCCGCACGTCGGGTCATGGGTCCGTCGTCCCTGCCGGTGCCAAGTCCCCCTTCCCGGGCCACGTTTTTCCATCCGTTTTTGTCCTGGGCGACGCGGCCCCCTTTTAGGGCACGCGCGCGCCGGCGTGTTAAATTTTAAAGGGGAAATGCACCGGTAATTTGGTATTGTGCCCTATTTAAGCCCGGCCTCTTTCCCGGGAACCCCGCCCGGTTTTGTGCCATTTCCTATTGTGAAGCATTCCCCGAAAGCCTTGTTTGATTTCGTGTTCCCAAAACCCCCTGACACATTTATTGACCCGAATCTTGCACCTGCCTGACCTTCTTGATTTTCCCGATAGAGCCTCGGGCGAATCTTTACCTGCCTACCCTTGGCCGCCACCCCAAACAAGTTCCCCATTTTAAGGGGACCCGGGGAGCCCCTGCCCAGCATGTCCCTCCCCCTTTTGCGGGGGCTTTTTGGGAATCCTGGACCTACTTAGATTTCGCTCCCTGGTGGGGTTCCACCCCCGTTGGGTGGTCCCGGATCCAAATACCGCAGGGCCGTTACATGCTGGGTTTGGTGTAGTTTAGTGGCGGCTGCTCCCGAAAGGGGAATTGGTAAATGCCTTAGCTAACTGTTTCTAATGCTATCCCTCAAAAGCTTGCCCTACAACTACTCCTAACATCAGAACCTCTATCCCTGATGTGAACCCTAAGGCCTTTTCTTCAAATATGTGCCTAAGCTACAACTGCCCCCTTATTAAAAAGTAACTTTTGACCGCAAAGTCCTAGGTGGGACTCAAAAGAAACTAGACAAACACCAAATCTAAAATTTTCAAAAACTACAAAGTCAAAATGAGACAGAGACAAGTAACGAGATAATTCGGCCTGACAGACGTGAACTAGACAAATAGACAGAACAAAGCAATCCTAAACAACAGAACTAGACAAGATCTATACTTCTATACTCTGCAATCAGGTTGCCATTTTCATTTGAGAATTATAGAGTATTCCAATGAGCTTAGGTGGATAGGTCAGCTGACAAGTAAGGATTCCTAGCAGTTGCTATACAACCACTCCAAACAAACATAGACAATAGAAGACAGACATAACACAGAATCTCCTGCTGACCTAATAAGCTGGAAAGGATGAAATGGTAGGAGGATTCCTGCCATTCATAACATAAGCATTTAATGCCCCTGCAGTGCCACCACAGGGGAAATGAAGCATTGCACACTACCCTTTTAATTCAATGAGCTCTCTATGAAAGGATCGATCTGTCAGAGTAACAGGTCTGCACTATTGACGATCCTGAAAATATTGAACCCCTTCTATTCAGTGTCAGAACTACCCCTGTAGCAGCCATAGTGGATGCTATGAGTCCTGCCACCACAGGGGGCCCGTCCCAGCCAGATGGCGAATCCTGCCTCAGAATACTTGGGCCCTCTGTCCTGAGCGTTCAGAGGTATGTCCTGGTGATCAAGAGCAAATGCCCTCAAGTCTCAGGTCTGAGTGGTCTATTTAACTGTTTTTGAGTCCTCTGAGCACTTAGCGAAGCAGAGAGCCACCAGTCAAGTAGACCAAATGCCTTATATCTACCAGATGTTGATCATTCGTCTTGATGCAGGTGGCATGATGATGTCCTGGGGTCTTGCCCATTTCCCTACCTATCTAGCGTCTCACATACCTACCTACAAACCTACCTACCTGGAGCCTTGACAACCTACATGGAGTTTGTTCTAACTTTTACCTACTGTTGTCCTACCTATCTACCCACCCACCTACAAGCCTTTACGGCTCCTTTACTACTTGGCTGCAGCTGCATACACCGGCTCCCTTTGCATACATTTGTAGCAAATATAATAAAAGGGGTTGTCTCACTACATTGATTCATCTTGTTTTCTTGGTTTCATTTTGAATTCAGGGGCGTGTTTACTGGTTTCCCAGCCAGGTCTGTAAATATAGCAGCCAGTGCTGGCAGCCTATCAGGATAGATCAAACAGGTCTGTAGCTATAGCGACCTGAGGAGCTGATGCCGCTCATACAAGAGGGGATATCTCAGAATAGGTAGGACACTGTTAAAGAACACATATACATAAAAAGCAATCCTTGTAGTGAGATAACCCCTTTAAGGTCAATATGACTGAAATATCAATTGATTACTATGTCACCAGAAATGTTTTTCCTGACAGGAACTTGGATATTGTAGAAATAAATGAAATTGCATTTCAATTTTGGAGTGTGGTTGATAATCATTGTACTGTGGATCATGGAGGTTTGGGCCAGATGCAGAAGAAAACTTCATCTGTGAGTCCTTGGATGTAACTGCACTGTGATCAGTTAGTGTATGTTCACACGGCTTAAATTGCAAAATGCGCGCCGAAATTACGGTAATTCATTGCTCTCATTGAGAGCTTTGGATTAGGCGTCGCCCCCCTGAGCGTACAATACGATCGTATTGTACGCATGGGGGAATAATCGACATGTCAGTTGTTAGCGGCTAATACGCGGCGCTGACAATGCATGTCAATGGGGCCGGCCGGGTGCTTTCGAATTACGCGCTGATTAATGCAAGGTTCCAAAACACCCGGCGTATTGCGGCGCGTACTATACTATAAACCGTGTGATGTGAGCCAGCCATGCATGTGATGAAGAGGGTGGTGATTGCGGCTTTCCTCCTCATTCACTTCTATGTCAGCTTCCAAACATAGCCAAGCACACACACTCCACTATATATCAGGAAACTCCAATAGAAGTAAATGAGATACAAGCCCTACCTCCTTAGTCACATGCACGGTTGGCTATTACAAGCAGCCAATGTAGAGGTTTTCACTTCATGAAAAAACCTCTTTTAAAGGTACTAGTAAATGGCTGGAGTAGAGAGCCCCATCAAAAATTTGCAATAGGGCCCATTCATCTCTACACATACCCCTGTCACTATTAACACTAAATACTATAACAAAGTAATTGAAAATGGGTTTTCTAAACCAGACAACCCCTTAAAAGCAGCATCTTAGTTTCAATCACGTTGCATGCATTAATATATTCCTTTACTTACAGTGCATTGCAAAAGTATTCATACACCTTGAACTGTTCCTCATATATAAACATTTTATGTGATAGAGCAACACAAAGTAGCAGGTATTTGTGAAGTGTAAAGAAAATGATGCTTTTCCAAATTTTTGCAAATTAAAAACTGTGCCGTGCATATATATTCGGACCCTGTACTCTGATACCCTTAAATAAAATCTAGTGTATCCAATTGCCCTTAGAAGTAATCTAATTAGTAAATAGAGTACATCTGTATGTAATTTATTCTCAGTATAACTACAGCTATTTTGTGAAGGCTGCAGTGAACAAACAGCATCATGAAAACCAAGGAACACACCAAACAGTTGTGGCAAAGAGTATTGCATGGGTAGGTTTTAAAGAAAATAGCTCCAGCTCTGAACATCTCATGGTCCATAAATGGAAGGATTATGGCACAACTGTTAACCCACCAAGGCATGACTGTCCACCTAAACTGACAGCCCAGACAGGGATAGCACTAATTAAAGAAGCAGCCAAGATACCTAGGGTTACTGTGGTGGAGCAACAGAGATCCAAAGGTCCTTTGGGAGAATCTGTCCCCAAGGCCACTGTTAGTCATGTACTCCACAAATCTAGGATTTATGAAAGAGTGGCAAGAAGAAAGCCCTTTTAAAAGCAAGCCACAAGAAGTCCAGAATGAAGTATACAAAACGCAATCTAGGGTACACAGCAAGCAGTGTAAGAAGGTGCTCTGGTCAGATGAGATCAAAATTTAACTTTGTAGACTAAATGCCAAACATTGTGTGTGAAGGAAAGCCAACACCGCACATAACCCTGAACACACAGTATCCCCACTGTGAAGCATAATGGTGGCAGTATCATGCTGTGAAGAGACTGTGCTTCAGCAAGGACATAGGTGTATCTTGAGAGGGTACTGAGGGGACTGATCCCCCCCACTTTTCTGGATGGAGGACAGTCCCCCACTTTTTAGCCACTTCAATAAAAAATAATCCATATGAAAGCATGAGAATACAGTAAGTGGGGAGAGCCGAGCACAGAGGAGGAAGAAGTTAACACTTTGTCTCCTATATTCCTGTGCATCTTGGGGGAACAGAGTAGGCAGCAGCCTCAAGTGTCAGTGCAGAGTGAGAGCAGCGCTGATTGGTAGAGCAGGAGTCAGCAGGGGCTGCTTCAATCAGAATACTGCTCACAGTCCAGCACACTCTCTTTCTGGGGCTGTATCTTTCCCTCCCATTGTATACCACTTCCCCCATTCTCAGTCCTCAGAGAAGATCAGAAGCTCCTGACGAATGGTAACTGCACCAGACTACAGGAGACAGGTAAAGAGGGGACAAGGGTGCTAGGCGTTGTGTGTGCATGTGAGTAGGGTATGTACTGTATATGTGAGATGTGTATATACTTTATGTACATCCATGTGTCTAGCCATGTCACGTCTTCCCTACACTTATGCGCCGTGGAAAATGCAAGTGAATGGGGCCATCCCCACAGCATTTTAGAAGTACAGACTGGCACGTACTTCTAAAACACCCCGCATATAGCACAGCACACCCCGCTATACGCCGTGTGAACTTACCTTAAGGGTACATTCATGCAGAAAACATAAATGCTGATTTTGGGATGGATTCAGTTCTGGATCTGCCTCAGAACCGGTGTCCAATGCGACAGGAAATTGATTTACATTATACTCTAAGTAAAATCAGTGTCGTTGTTTAGATGACACTGATTTTACTTGAGTATTTTCGGTGTGTACTGTCAGCGCCTACACAGAATTCTTCGAGGCATTTTCCGCACTAACAGCACTAATGGATAGGGGGCAGAAATGTGTCATTTGCTTGTCTAAATTCTGCGTTTGCAAGCGCCGAATTTCTAACAAGCAAACAACACTTTCAGTACCGAAGAACCGTCATGTGAACTCTCCCTAAGTGTGTAGTTTGTGTTCAATATATGTATATATGCACACACACTTTCCGGGGTACCTTGTCTAATGTATTCTATGGGGTACAGTGTGTAATGTAGTAATCTCTGAGGTATGGTGTAATGTAGTAATCTCTGGGGTATGGTGTAATGTAATCGCTGGGGTACGATGAATAATGCAGTAATATCTGAGGTACGGTTTGTAAACTAATCTCTGGGGTATGGTGGGTAATGTAGTAATCTCTGTTGTGCAGTGTGTAATGTAATCCCTGGGGTACAGTGGGTAATGTAGTAATCTCTAGGGTTAAGTGGGTAATGTAATATCTGGGGTATGGTGTGTAATCTAATCTCTGGGGTATAGTATGATGCAATCTCTGGTGTACGATGTGTAATGTAAACTCTGGGGTACAGTGAGTAATGTAATCTCTGGAGTACAGTGAGTAATGTAATTCCTTTCTAGGGTTCAGTGTGTAATATAATACATTTATAGGGTACAGTGAATTATATTATTTCTTGAGTACAATGTGCAATTCATTTCTAATGTACAATTAGTAATGTCATTTCCGTGGCTCCCATGTGTAATATAATTAATGTCTGGGGTGCAGTGAGTGATGTCATTTCTAGGGTATGGTATGCAATAAAATACATTTTGGAGTACAGTATATGACATAAGTGATTCCTAGGGGTACATTGAGAGTGGGTTCCATTATTTTCCTCATTCTGTTGAGTGTATAACAAATTTAATGGAATATTGATGGGGGATGGGAGGGGTAAAGCGAAATTTGCTGCATTGCACAACATTTTTTATTTCCATCTAGAGGGGGGAAATATTATAGGTGGGCTGGTTCGGTTTCATTGCCAGGGCTGCTTTTTAGTCTCAGTCCGGCTCTAAACTTCAGTAATTAGCCACTCATAACCTTATGGATTGCACTAAAATTGTTCGCCATAAGGACTCCGCCTGTACCTACTGGGGGAGCTCACAACGTTCCCCCAGACCTCCTAGCTGGGTTAGAGAGGGCCGCTTCCCTGCAGGGAGAGGAGGGAAGATAGGGGAAGTGAAAGGAAGGCGAGTGAATGAGGGAGGGAGGGAAAGGAAGATAGGGGAGGAGAGGGAAAATTGTTCCCCCCACTTTTTGAACCAAAGTTACACCCCTGAGCAAGGACTGCAAAACTGCTCAGACTTGATGAGAAGATGGATGGAGCAACATACAGAGCAATTCTGGAAGAAAAACTGTTAGGGCTTGTCTCCACGGCAAGGGTTTTTGGACGGTTTGCGGTTGTAGAAACCGTCTGAAAACCTGCAAACAACGCTCCCTATAGACTTTAATATAAAAACCGTCCAGCAGTCCTCACTGAACTGTTTTTCCGCCGGCTGGTTTTTCACACCGCTGGCGGTCCGCAAAACTTAGAACATGATCATTCTTCTGACCAGTTTCTAGATGGAAAATTAACGTTGGAGTCAATGTAAACTGCTCAAAACTGAGCGAGTGGTTTTTGGCGCGGTTTTCAGTTTTTGCAAAAAAAAGTGAAGCATGATCCCACCTATGGTGCTTGTGTTTTTTGGAGGTCCTTTTGCACTTTTTTTTTTTTTTTTTTACGCAGTAAGGTCCTACAAATCACTTCCTGGCTCTGATGGAAGAGGATGCACCAGCATGCCTCCAAAACAATACCACTGCATGGACTTGAGCAGACTGTTCTCCGAGGTGAATGAGAGTCTATAACCTCTTTTTAGCCTAAACTAATCATATTTTTATGCTGTTAACATGCACATGCGCTTAAAGTGAAAGTGAAAAAGTTGACCTTTGTGCATCATTGTTAAATATAGTGATTTGTTTTACTATTTGTCGTAAAGACACTAGGTCACATTTGTGCATGTATTGTTTTGTGGCGGTGGTTTTTGAAAATAAATTTATATATATATTTTTTCGTTACAGGCACATACCCGCCACAAGCTGTGGGAGAAGAGCAACCCCTGTACAGCAACTGGATCCTCAAGAACCGAGCGTGGATCTCCATTTGCGAGGTGCTGTACCTGGGGGAATGGAGCGTGTATGATGCCCAAAAGCAGGGGCGCATCCGTAAGTTAATTTTTATATTACTATTGTTGTCGTATTGATTGTCAATGTGATGTGAATTTAATTTTTTACACAGGTCTTCCCACATTCCCTAATGCGGCGCCTGTCACTTCAAAACGTTGTCAGTTTCAAAAGGTGACTTCAGGTCTGTGGCCTCATGTAGTCACAGCATTGATGTCCCCTTTTACAACTGACAGGTTGTGGTGACAGGCCATGCAATAGGTAATGTAGGAAATCCAGAATTAAAAAAGTCTCGTGTCAATCGCCTTTAAATTTAACCCACTGTAATTTATTCCACAGCTGAAGATGTCATGAAATGGAAGAACATGTGTGACCGCTTTGTGTAGTAGCACCATGAAGGGGAGTGAAGTGGGGCCTCTCCTTCCCGTTAGCCGAAGATCGCCCATCATGACGAGCTGATGTTCATCCTATCTCCGCGGGAACTCCGGACTTAAGTACTAATTGATGTGAAATGTCTCTGTACCTAAAACAAATAGAGCATAAATTTTTTTGTTAAATCCTAGGTCAACAGGCAATGTCGCTAGAGCCAGGCCAGAGTTTCCCCCAAGAGAGGATGAGCATCAGCAGAGGGAAAGTAACCTCATCCCTTTCACGGTATCCAGCACCACTGAAGAAGCGGCGGGGGGAGAAGAACATCTGCCGGGACCCTCAGGGGTGGGGCATGCCTCCGGGGAGGTTTAATCGGCCTCTGCTGCTACCCTGGAGCTCACCCCTACATCACGTCCTGGTCCCCCCCCCCCCACACAGACCTATCTTCCAACGTCGGGGTGAGTCAAAGTACCTGCCATAGGAGGGAAAGAGATAGGGAGGGAGAAGCAGAAGCTCTGTCCTCCATACGGCGGGTCGCCAGCGAAGATGATCGCGAGCATTTTATAAGAGACCTTGGAGGTTTCTGCCGCCATCTCCCTCCCGATGGTCTCAACGAATTTAAAATGTTCTGTTACGCCGGGGTGGCAGCCTTTGACTCACCCCAGCCCCTGCCAGAGATCGGTCTGATCGTGTCATCCGTGTGGTGGTTATTTGGCCTGCCTGCTGCACCTCTTCCACCAGCCTTGAGAGAGAGGGTCTTGGACGAAGTTGCCCTTACTGACTCCTCTTTTGTCAAACCCCCCTCCGTCCCTATCCTGCCCATGCTTCCCATTCCTTCTCCACCTCCACCGCCTCAAGCCGCTTACTAAACATTTTGTGCCCCAATACCCCAGTAGTGGGTACAACACCCCCCCTCCACCTCCGCATCCACAACCACCACCACCATCACAACCTCAACATTCTTTCCTCACTGACCTGTCCTCCCCTACCTACCATGAATTTGAATAATTTTTTTTGTTTTTTGTTTTAGCTTTCGAGTCTGTAAGGGCAATTTCGGCCCAGACCATCTTTGATTTTAATATTATTTAAAAAAAAAATTATATTTTTATTAAAAGTTAATTTATTTATTTGAAGGGGGTTGGGAAAGGATTGGAATCTTGTGGTAGGTGGGGGGAAGCTTGGTTTTTAATATTGTTAAATTTCATATTTTAAATAAATAATATTGTTTTAAAGTTTTAAGTTGTCCCGTCCACTTTATTTATACAGTTAAGAAATGTAGGTCTTCATTACCCAAGATATTCATGTATATTATTATATATATCAATTAACTATCAATACAGTATTTAAATAGAAATAAAAATCAGATGTAAATTCCTATATAGATAATTAATTTCTATAAAATGGCCACCGAAATCTCAGGGAGTAATCACTGGGTGGAGATAAAAAAAAAATCACATGGTTTCTCGCACCATTCAGGAATACTTTGGCACTCAGTACACTATTCAGCTTGAAAAACAGTCCAAAAACCGCTGGGAAAACCGGGACAAAAACAGCTCAAAAACCGAAAACAGCCGAAAAACAGACCGTTTTTTGCTAAAAAAACAGGGCTGTCAACATGACACAGGACAAATACCGCGGTTAGCTGAGAAAAGCCCTCCCCCTTCACACAGACATGTTCATATTCCGTCGGCAAACCGGTCGGAAGAATGAACATATTCTATGTTTTTCGGACCGCCGGCAGTGTCAAAAACTGCCCGGCGGAATATCCGTGCAGTGTAGACCGCTGCATGGATTTTCCATTAAGGTCCATTTAAAAGTTTGTCAGCCAGTAGGCAGTTGGTTTTCAAAACCGAAAACTGGCTGAAAAAACGGCTGAAAAACAGTGCCGTGGGGACAAGGCCAAACAGTCCAAAAAACCGCTTGAAATGGACGGTTCCACTGAGGCAAAATAGAGCTGTTTTTGTCTTTTGCTGTGTGAACACACTCTAAGGCCGGGTCCCCACAGCACTGTTTTTCAGTCGGGCGGTTTTTTACACTGCCGGCGGTCCGAAAAACATAGAACATGTTCATTCTTCTGACTGGTTTTCGGATGGAATATGAACATGTCTATGTGAAACCGACTGGTATTTGTCCTCTGCCATGTAAACGGCCCCTTAAGGCTTGTCCCCACAGAAAAGATTTTCACCAGGTTTTACAGATGGTTTTGGGCATGTCCCCACGGCAAGGGTTTTCGGCCGGTTTTTCAGCCGGTTTGCGGTTTTTCAGACCGCCTGAAAAACCGGACGAAGATGAGCACAATTGTGCTCTATGCAAAACCTGCGCAGCAGTCCCCACTGCACAGGTTTTGCCGTCGGACGGTTTTGCCGGCGGCGGCCCTGCGGCAAAACATTGTAGAAGCACAATCTTCCGTCCGGTTTCCCGAGGGAAGATGTGCTTTTCAATGGGAGGGGGGAGGGCTGTTCTCCTCTCATCGCGGAGAAAAGCCACCCCCCCCCTCCGCGGCCGTGGGGATGGGCGCAAAACAGGACAAATACCGGCCGGCAAACCGGCCGGTATTTGTCCTGTGCCGTGTAAACACGCCCTTTCGGTTTTGAAAACTGTCTGTAAACCGGGTGTCAACTTTTAAATTGGACCTTAAAGGAAAACCCACGCAGTGGTCCCCACTGCACTGGTCTTCCGCCGGGGGGGTTTTCAAACTGCTGGCGGTCCAAAAATCATTGAGCATGTTGATTCTTCCGCCCGCTTTTCGGGCGGAATATGAACATCTCAATGCGAGGGGGGAGGACTTTTCTCAGCAAACAGCGGAGAAAAGCCGTCCCCCAGCGGCCCTGTGCACGGCTGCAAAACAGTGCTAATACCAGTCGGAATTTCACTGTGCCGTGTGAATGGTCACTAAAAGGCTGCAACAGACTTGAGACTGGGGCATAGGTTCACCTTCCAGCATTACAACGACCCTAAACATACACCCAGACCTACAATGGAAAGGTTTAAATCAAAGCATATTCATGTATTAGAATGGCCCAGTCAAAGTCCAGACCTATTTCCCATTGAAAATCTGTGGCATGAAAATTGTTGTTCATAAATGATCGCCAACCAGTCTAACTGAAGTAGAGCTATTCTGGCAAAACTGAGCAAGCTTCCAGCCTCTAGATGTGCAAAGCTGATCAAGACATCCCAACAGACTTGCAGCTCTCATTGCAGCTGAAAGTAGTCCTACAAAGTTTTGATTCAGGGGGCTGCCACACCTTTCAGTTTTTTAAATTTGCAAATATTTGAGAAAACACGTTTCATTTTCTTTACACTTCTCAAATACTTGCTACATTGTGTTGCTCTAAAATATCAATAAAATACATTTTAGTTTGTGGCTGTAACATTTAGGCTATGTCCACACTGCACATGATTACGATCGTATCTCCGGCGCTTTTCGTTTTTTAAAAGCGCCGGAGATACGATCGTCAGTGCGGTCCCATAGCCGGCAATAGAAAAGACGAGTTGCTGTCTACCCAGCTCGTCTTTTCTATTGCCGTCTTTCGGTAGCGGCGTATTATACAACATGTTGTATAATACGCCAGTGCTTCTCGTCTTCTTGACGTCTTCCCATACAATGCTATTGTATGGGGGGGGGGGTCGGGAAAACGAGAAGCGGCCACGGCTTTTGCACAAAGCGTGACAAAAGCCGCGGTCCTGCATCAGAGAGAGAACGGCCGCTTTTGGGGCCGTTTTTTCTCTGATGCAGTGTAGACATAGCCTTAAAAATGAGGAACAGTTCAAGGGGTAGGAAGACTTTTATACCCATTGTATTTGCTACAGCACGATGACCTCTTCATTCAGTTGCTCAGGAGGGGTGCAATCAACCTTCCGACCTTTATCCACTGAATACCGATGACCTATTCTAAAGCTACGCCGTTAATGTTAAAATGGCAGAAAAAAATGTTTGATATCCTCAAAGGACATATCCACTATAGAATAAATACAGAAACCTGTGAATCAAACCTACAAAACAACTCTGGAGATAATCTTGAGTAGAAATGTCAGACATTTTTATTGATTTACTTATATACTATACATTTGGTCATCAATATTCCTGAAAGACTGAAAGACAGTATATTTAACCTTGCAGAGTGGCTCTTCCTTTTTGCCGATCTTAGAAATTAATCATTGTGTGTTGGCAGGATCTGTTTAACCTCTTCAGTGCAGCTTCGGGAGCCACTGCTGGCTTCATACCCTGGCATATGCTGGCTTTTAACATTATTGACAGCTGTCTTTCTGGGACTATTGCCAATTATTCCCCATAGGAAAAGTCATGGTGTAACAAAAACCCGAGACAATGTACATGATGATACAATCGATAGCATACTGTAACGATGTCTCAGAAATGTATCTACACCACCCACGGGCCAGTATTATACAGTACTATTTGATACATTTTCTTATGAATAGGGCATAACATTAGGAAAATTCAAAGGCATTAATCATAGCTAATTTGCATTGCAATTAGTGCCTCATTAGAATTGTTTTCCATCAGATGGATTTAATGTGGCCACATTTTAGCATCCATGTCACAGCCACAGCACTTACACCCACTACGGCTGCTTATGGATTATATAGTGACCAAATAAGATTCAGACATTGCTGAAAGAACATTGCTATAAAATGCAAAAAAAAAAAACTCTGTTAGTTACCTAAACAGACACTGCCATCTGAAAAAGGTATTTTTGTTAAAGCCAATATTGTTGGAAAGCTATTATTTTTAGATTTTTTTAGCAATTTTTTTTGGGCAGTTCTATGCAATTAGAAATTGCATATAAAATACTGTCTAGCTTTGAGAGAAAATGTGGGAATGGCAGGACAGACTAATCTCACTTTACTTCAGCTGCTACTTATTTCTACATAGTCTCATTACAAATTGTAGGTAATGACATAATAATTGCGGTATTGTTCTTTCCACAAGGATAGATAAGATTACACTAAATGAGAAATTTTCACTATATAGTGCGCTATAGCCTTGTCTACTACACTACCACACAGTGTGTGTGATTTTAGAGCTGGTAGTGGCTCTGTCATGAGTGGCGCTGCAGCCTGCATGTCCTCTCTTCTATGACGCTGCCGGAGACGAGTGGCACTGCGACCCGCACATTGGGCTGCGGTGCATTTATGCGCCGGCACCATACACCAGCGCAGTGAAATTTATAGGCCCAGCGTCCCGGTAATTGGATAATTGCTGGGCGCTGACCCCACATATTCTGGCTACTCCTTTACTGCCTTGCAGGATTTATAGTGCCCTCTTCATTTAGATAAGCATTCCTGATCTGTCATGTATCTGACCCTTTGCCTTTGAAAACTGACCATGTTTGACTGCCATCTGCCCTGACCTGTCCCCAACCACGAGTTTTCCTGCCGATTCTACACCTCACTGCACCCCAGATGCCACTGCAACAAGTCCTGTCAGGGGTAGCGACTTGGTAGCCTTCCGCGGCAGCAAGCTCAACCTGCCTTACGGAGGGCTCTGGTGAAAATTGGGAGGTTACTTAGCTACTCTGCTCCGTGGCGTGACTTACACCACTGCTTGCAACAGTCCAGAGGATCCACACTTTCTGCCCAGCCGTTACAGGTTCCATGAAACTACATGGTGAGAAAACCCCTTTAATTGTGTAAAATGTATATTTTTCATGCACATACAGTGCCTTGCGAAAGTATTCGGCCCCCTTGAACTTTTCAACCTTTTGCCACATTTCAGGCTTCAAACATAAAGATATAAAATTTTTACTTTTTTGTGAAGAATCAACAACAAGTGGGACACAATTGTGAAGTGGAACAAAATTTATTGGATAAACTTTTGTATAAAAAATAATATACTGACAAGTGGGACGTGCAAAATTATTCGGCCCCCTTAAGGTAATACTTTGTAGCGACACCTTTTGCTGCGATAACAGCTGCAAGTCGCTTGGGGTTTGTCTCTATCAGTTTTGCACATCGAGAGACTGAAATTCTTGCCCATTCTTCCTTGGCGCACAGCTGGAGCTCAGTGAGATTGGATGGAGAGCGTTTGTGAACAGCAGTTTTCAGCTCTTTCCACAGAATCTCAATTGGATTCAGGTCTGGACTGTGACTTAGCCATTCTAACACCTGGAGACGTTTATTTGTGAACCATTCCACTGAAGATTTTGCTTTATGTTTGTGATCATTGTCTTTTTGGAAGATAAATCTCCGTCCCAGTCTCAGGTCTTTTGCAGACTCCAACAGGTTTTCTTCCAGAATGGTACTGTATTTGGCTCCATCCATCTTCCCATCAATTTTAACCATCTTCCCTGTCCCTGCTGAAGAAAAGCCCAAATCATGATGCTGCCACCACCTTGTGTGACTGTGGGGATGGTGTGTTCAGGGGGATGAGCTTTGTTGCTTTTACGCCAAACATATCGTTTTGCATTGTGGCCAAAAAGTTAGATTTTGGTTTCATCTGACCAGAGCACGTACTTCCACATGTTTGGTGTCTCCCAGGTGGCTTGTGGCAAACTTTAAACAAGACTTTTGTCAAGTTGGTAATTTAAAGGAAAAAACATCAAAAGTCTATTTCATCATTACATTCTTATTAAGCCATCAGATAGTTTTTTTAAACTTTTTTTTAACTGCATACATCCTTATCGAACTATCAATACCCCCTCACACAGCTTTCCTTGAGACAATGCATGTGTGCAAAAAGCAAAAATTTTTAAAAGCCTTTCTCCCCCCCCCCCCAGATGATACAGAGGAGATTTTGGGGAAAAATGTGTCTATCACAATGCTTCAAACGTACACAAATTATAATTGTCTCTTACGACCACCAAATTATACAATCATGTATGATAAAAATATCATGTATTAAAAAGTTCTATTGGAATGAATTTACTGTGAAAAAAAGCAAAAACTTTTCCCCAAAAAGGGAAAAGGAGTGGGTCTATTTCCGAGCCCCCGGGCTGTCGACAGTTTGTAAAAATAAAAAATAATTCGGGGAGGCTTTTAATTGGATAAAGGAGTGGAACAAAGAAAAACTCCAAAACCTATTTTATCACTTGACAGGGGGGTGCCGTGCTTCAAACGCCCGAGGGACATCTGGAGGGGGGCTTGACGCCTTACCATTGACTGCACGCCCCCCGGGAGGGGCCGAATCACGGGGGGCCTGATCAACCCACAGAAACAGGTAAGTTCGCAGATTTTTTAAAATCTGTGACTTATCTTTTTTTTTGGGACATTCTAGTGAAATCTTTTGCGGGGGTTGCGCCCCCCTTAAAGGAGACCTTGTAAGCTTTCAGGTTGCCTCCAGGGTGTGCTCTGGTACAGTAGCGTATCAATTTTGTAACCTTTTTAAACGCACCAATTAATGTCTCGCTTTTTTTGCTTTTAAAGTACACTGATAGTGTATTTTCCTTTTCGGTTCATATTTCATGTAGGCCAGGACTTGGCCCGAGAAAAAAAAAAAGAGATATAAAGAGATACAGCCCAAAACAAAAATGATCCGGTACGCCCCGAACCCCGTTATAATTATAACATTTTATATCAGATAAATATTAAAGATAATTTTTTTTTTTTTATAAAAAAAAGATTTTAGTTTAACTGATAACCTATAATAAAGATGACGGGTTTTTCTGATAAGCCTTTTTATATAACAATGTTTAATAGACAGAATCAAATTTTTCTGAAGAAAACTGGTTTTAGATCCCAAAAACCTTTTTATTTTATAAGACAATGATCCCCCCGTTGAAAAAAACCCTGCTGACGAGCAAAGACATTAAGTATGTTAGGTATTTTTGGGACTTAATCCAACATACCTTTGTTAATTTGTTCTGTTTTACTTAGGAAAAAAACTGCATTCAGGGTTAATATAATTGGGGTTTTTACATCACTTGTTATTTTTCACACTAAAAATTCTGGCAAGTGTAAATCTTGGCTTTGTTTAAAAGCATCGTTATGGGGGGTCATAGCTGATAGCTGGGGGGCACAATTCCCCCCCTGGGCTCTAGGGCTATGAAAAATTAAAGCGCCATCAAAAGGTGCAGTGGAGTAGTTTGATCGAAAGAAAATAGGAAAAATAAAAACCCCAAAAGAAAAAGTTAATGAATTCTGTGTAATTTTGCATAAATCACAGAGATTACAAGCTAACACTGGAACAGCACTGGCAAAGTTAATTACATTTAAAAAGAAAAAGTAAAAAAAAGAAGGATTTGAAGAATGCATATGAAAAAGAGTGAGCTGCCACCATTCCAAATGGCACTTTTCAAGTTTTCTATGCTGCCCCTCATCAAATTTTCCCTTAACGCTGAAAGTTTATAGATTTGTGGGAGGGAACATACAACACTAAACACACCTGTTATTCCTCAACCCTCCCCTCCCGGGATTCTTCACTCAGCTCCCCTGCCAAACCTCCCATTATTTTTCCCGTAGCCATTTTTTATGAAATCCAAACACTCTCGATCCCGGGAAAGGGAAAACCAAACCCCGCCCCTTCCACAAAATTTTAGTCATAAGCAACCAAAGAACCCGGAAGTTCCGGGTTTAAGTTAAACAGCGGCCATCTTCTCTCCAATAACATTCCTACACCACCCCCTTTCCTCTGGACACTCACTTGTTAAATACAATGTAAACATTGATATGCAACTGTCCCGTGTAAAAACTTTGCCAGCCACCCCAACATCACAACAAACATACCACCAGCACCGCAACCACTCTCCCTTTGCTCAAGCTTCTAGGACACCCTCCTTCCAAAACCGCTATTCTGACTTTTTAATGCAAGGGGAGGAAGACAGGGGGAAACAGTTGCCATTGCTACAGGATCCCAAAGGGCACACATCTCAACCCAAAATTTAAAAAGGGGCTGCAGAATTTTTTTCCCATTTCCACCAGCACACAGACTGCTACTCTAGGGGATACACATTACTCAAACAGCCACTGAAATTTCCCTTGGGGGTACTGCCCACAGGTCCTAAATCAAACTCCATGACAACCTCACTGTTGACAAACTACTCGTAAAACCCAAGGGGGGAATATCTGGCCCCCAAAAAGGGGAACCCAAATCACCTGCCCTTTTTGTCTTCTTCCCTCAAAGTTGTACCCTTTGGGACATGGAAATATAAACGGGGGGACCAAACCCCTTCCCGATGATCAGGAAAAAGCTGTGATTTTCTTTTTTTTCACCGCCCCAATTCTAAAAAACAATTCAAGGATTTTGGGGCCCCCACCCATTTAAATTTTTTTCAATGGTTTAACCCAATGCCTCCAGTCTTATGAAAGTTTTATATGATTTTTAAAGGGGAAAATTATTTTACACAAATAAAACCCCAAATTGAGAAAAAAAGGTGTTTTAAAAACCCTGGAAAAAATTTAAAACCTACAAGCCCGGTCTGGCAATCTTGAATATCACAGCCTTTAATTTTTCACCCTTTATTTTGAAGACAAATGCCCAAGCTTCAAAGTCTTGCCCACAAAAAATGGGGGGAGGTTTGACCATTTTTGGATACTATTTTTGCAAGTCAGACCCTGTTGCACACTGACCCTATTTGCTCAGAGCTGTCATTTTTGCACAATTTTTCTTAAAAAAAAAAACTTTTTTTGGTTCCTCATGCCCTAAAAAGGGTTTCCCCCGAAACAGTCGCAGCAAAAACATCTCAGAAAAACAGGGGCCCCCTTCTGCTACAATCCCATTACTGATGCCTAAAGAATGTCCTTTGAAGAGAGTACAAATCTCCCCCCCACCACTCTGTTTCCCTTCCCCAAAGGGGGGAAAGATGAAGATGAAGATCGGGTCTACCCCAAAAATTGAAACTAGACTCCCGCGGATAAACCTTTTAAAGACTGTTTTTAACAAATGGAGGCTGAACCCCCATTTTTCCTACGGGGTTCCTAAAAATCCCAATTTGGGGAGAAAAAGGGCAAATGTTTTCCCTTTCACAGATGGATCCAGAAAAGGGGATGATCAAGGACAATTTCCATACAGGATTTGTGGGGTTTAACCTTCCCAAAAAAACCGTGAAGTTTTGCATCTTACCTTGGGAGAATGCCACCCCAAAAAGGTAAACTCTGGGTTGTAACGGAAGCTTGTAAGCTCATGAACATATACACCCTCAGCCTACAAGTACGGAGCAGCCTATGACTGGCCTGGAGTGGGCCCTGCGAGGTTTCCAAGCTGTGGAACGCCCATCAAGAATCAAAAAGCCTTTCGGGACTCTGTTGCATGCTCCCCAAAATTCCCCGCTAAAGGGGGGTTTTGAAGACTAAAGCCCAGGGGAAAAATTTAGAGAATGGAAGTAAAAGGGCACCTATAGGCAGACGGGCTGCAAGGGGGCCCGCACTCTCTTCCCTAGTTTCGAGGGGAAGCGGGAAAGTGGCGGGCCATTTTTGGCGGGACTAAACGGGGAAAAAAAGAAGGAGAAGGTGAAAAGGGAAAGAAGGAAATTTTGAAAAGAAAGAAGGAGAATGTGAGAAGACAGAAGAAAAGAAGAAGGTGAGAAGAAGAAAGAAAAAGGAAAAAAAAGAGGGAACAAGGAGAGGAAAAAAGGGGGAAAGATGCATGGAATCCGGGGTTTAACCTTTTTGAGCCCAATTTCTCAAAAACTCGAACAACCCCAAAGGGAAAAGGGAAAAAGTTGGGAGAAATTGGGAGCAGAGATACCCCAAAAATGGTTTTCTAGGGGGGAAAGACAAAAAGATTTTTTTAAACCAAGGCTTTAACCCGCTGCATAAAATTTGGGCTATGAAATACCCCAGGGGAACAAAACCAGATGATTTCTTCAATAAAACAAGATTTTCCCTAGCCCCCGGGGATCTTTTTTTTCCACGGCAAGTGGCTATGCTAGAAATTTGTGAAATATCCCAATACTTTAACCCGGGGAGGACAAATCCCAAAACCCCAAAGGGAAAGCCTTTTTGGCAAAAAAAACCACTTTACCCTTTCCCCAGGGATCCAGATTAAAAAACCATTAAAATAACCCCAAAGAGGGAAAAATAAAAAAGTATTTCAAATTGTTGGGGGATATGTTTTCTCAAAATTCCCTGAAGCCTACCCATTTTTACCAACAGGGGACTCCCGGAAAAACCCCCGGAAAGGTTTTTTTTGACTGAGTTGATATGAGATTTTGGGATCCCTGGGGGGTTTTTTAAAAAATTTCTGCCCAAAGGCCACCTTCACTGCAGAAGAAACCCAAAGGGGGGACTTTTGGGAAAACTAAAGGATTTACATCAAACCTCCCAACCCCCTACCACCCAAATTCAGCAGAAAAGGGGGAAAGAAAAACCCCCCCCCCCCCCCCCCCCCCCCCCCCCCCTTCTGAAAAAAAAAAATTTTTAAAGCTTCAAAAAAACATCTCCCCCCTGGCCCGAAAACCCTCCCCCTTTTGCACTCTTTTCTGTCAAAAAATCCCCCTGGGGCACCCCAAATTTTCTAAATCCTCATGAAAAAGCATTCTCAGGTCCCCCCAGTTTTGGGGGGTTTTTCACACTTTAGCAGTTGAGTGCGGGGAATAATAGCCTTGAAAATATGTTATAAATTTTGTAAAGAATTGAAAAATAATCCATACCCTAGTGTTCTCCTCCATTCCAGATTAACTTGATCCCCAAAACCCAAAAACCCGGGGACTTTGTGGGGTGCGAAAAAACTTGGGGGATTCTTGGGGGCCCAGATTTTTACCCCTAAAAAGTACTCCTGGTTTTTCCCTAACCTCAATGAAACTTTAAAAGGGAAACCCACCTGGGTGCATGCTTCACACTGCAAAAAGTGACTTTGGGGGGAATAAATTAAATTTTAGAACTTTTCCCTTATCCCTTTTTTATGTTTTTTCTAGTCTTTGGGTGTGTGTTAAAAAAGCAAAAAAGGGCCCAAAAAAGGGGGGGGTGCCCGATGAATTCAATGCTAGGGGTCAGGGCCCCAAAACAGGGTTTGAATCACTTACGCCCCAGAAAAAATTTAAAAAAAATTTTTATGGGTTTTAAATTTCCCTTTTTGTAATACAACCCAAGGGGTTTTTAAATTACACCCCGAGATTTCCTTACAAGGGAAAGCTGACAAATTTAAACGCCCCCCAACCATATGACTTTTCAGAAAAAATTTTTAGGGTTATTAATTGAAACAATCCATAGAGCCTCTGGGCCCGGGACGCTCTGAGGTGGCCCCCCCCCCCCTGGCCCTTCCCTTGGTCAAAAGTCATCCTTTTCCATCAAAGGCTCTGTGAGGAGGCCGGCGGTTGCCCCGGTTACGCCCCTTTGGGGGCAAGCCTGAAGTGGTTTTAGGGGGGCAAAAAACCCGCTCCCCTGTTCACCATCTGTCCAAAGGATAGTGACCTTTACCCATTCTTTTCGTTTAGGGAAGAAAATAATCTTTATTCAGTCTAGGGGGGGGGTTAGAAAGATTTTGATGTTTTTTTGGGGGGAATTGGGCAAGTTGGTAATTTAAAGGAAAAAAAACAAAAGTTTTTTGTTTCATCCATTACATTCTTTTAAGCTCATCAGAAAAGTTTTTTAAAAGGTTTTTACTGCTAAAACACCCTTTATCAAAACCTATCAGAAAATCTCTCAACACTTTCCTTGGGGGACGGGTTGCAGTGTCTGCTAAAACCAAAGTTTAAAGGGCCTTCCTCCCCCCCCGATGATACAGAGGAAGTTTGGGAAGGGTGTCAAAAATCGTTTAATGCTTCATAGGGTACATGCAAAATTATAATTGTTCTTAGCGAAAACCCAATTTATAAATCATGTAGGGAAAAGAATGCCCTTTGTGTTTAAAAAAGTTCAAATTGGAATTTTAATTTATGTGTTTAAAAAGCAGATCTATTTTCCCAAACGGAGGAGTGGGTCGATTTCTCGAGCTTTTGGCTGTGACAGTTTTTTTAATTAATTCGGAGGAGGAATTTTAATTGGAAAAAGGATTTGGAACAAAGAAAAATTTCCACAACCTGATTTTTTTCATTTTTGGGACTGGGTGATGGGCGTTATGAGATGGGCGAATCGATTCTAACAAAGGGGGAAAATTCCTTTTTAAAATTTTCAGGAAATCTTGGGTTCTGAACGGAAGTCAAAGTTTGGGGTATTTCGGGTGAATAGGTGTGTTTTTGATTGTTTTAAAATGGTGGGGACAAAGGGGACATGGGGAAAAAGCACACTGAGAGGAAGAAGGGCAAGCCTGCATGCATGTGCAGAAAAGGAACCCAATCAGAGACCGGGGGGGGTTTTCTGTGACGTAAAGAAATATATAAGCCCGGGGGCGGCCGGGGAGCTCAAAACCCCTCTCCTATACTGATCAGGGAAGGTGCTGCGGGGGTGATTGTGTTTAGCTTAAACTGAAAAAAACTGTTTTTTTATACAGCAAATTTCTGTGGGGTGTTTTCAGTTGTCTCAGGGGAACTGTTCTCTTAATTTTCTATTTTTTGATTTTTTGAGGGTAGGATCTGAAATCCAGTGTGGTCCACTGCAGCGGGCATTTTACATTCAAATCCAATGGGACCCTAACCCAGTTCCTGTTGTATTCATTTAAAGAAACAGCTTTTTTTAAAATTACAAATACCACTTATTTTTGGGGTGCCCCAATTTCTTTTGCGAAAATTTAAATTTCCAGGGGGTTAAAATTAAGCGTTGTTTTGCTGGTGTGCTGACCCCAAAGGGAAACCGTCATTTTCAACCCCCAAAATATATACTTTTTTCCCTGTAGCATTATTCCAAGCAAAGGGTTTAAATTTACAATTTTATCTCTTTTTGTGTGGCGTAAAAAAAAACCACCCCAATTGTAACACGTAAAAAAGCTCCCTAGTTTGTGGTTGCTCAATTCTTTTGCCCCCCAATTTCATCCGGGGGTTATTAAGCGTTGCTTTGCTGGTGTGCTGACCCAAGAAAAACCGTAATTTTAAAACGCCAAAAAAAAATATACTTTTTTCCCTGTAGCAAAATTTAATAAGCAAAGGTTTTTTTACAATTTTACTCCCCGTTGGGGGGGCTTTAGAAAAACAGGGAATTTTGTAAACGCTAAAAAGTACTTTTTTGTGGTTGTCATTCTTTTGCGAAATTTTAATCCGGGGGTTTAAAATTAAGCGTTGTTTTGCTGGTGTGCGGGACCCAAAAAACCGTCTTTTTCCCAACGCCAAAATAAAAAACATTTTCCTGTAGAAATAATTAAAAAGGGAAAGGTTTAAATTTCCTTTTTTTTCTTGTTGTGGGGCCGTAGAAAACACGCAATTGAACACCAAACAAACCCTACTAGTTTGTGGTTGCTCAATTCTTTGGGGAAATTTCCCATCCAGGGGTTAATTAAGCTTTTGTTTTGCGGGTTTTTGCTGACCCCAAGAAACCGTCATTTTTTCAACCCCAAAAAATATAAAAATTTTTTCCCTTGGGGGCCCAAAATTTCACAAGCAAAGGGGTTAATTTTCCCAATTTTATCTTTTGGGTTGTGTGGCGTAGAAAACAAAAAATTGAAAACCGCTACAAAGTACTAGTTTGTGGTTGCTTAAATTTATTTTGTGAAATTTTACATCCGGGGGGTTTATTAAGCGGTTTTTTTGTGGTGTGGTGAACCCAAAAAAACCGTCATTTTCAACCCCAAAAAATTTTTATAAAATTTTTTCCTGAAACATAATTCAAAAGGGGAAAAGGTTTTTAAAATTTATATTTTCCTTGTTGGTGGCTTTAAAAAACACGCAATTGAAAACACCTTAAAAAAGCAAATTTAGTTTGGGGGGGCCCAATTGTTTGCCGCAATTTAAAATCCGGGTTTTTAAAAAAAAGCGTTGTTTTGCTGGTGTGCTGCCCCAAGAAACCGCCCATTTTCCCCCCAAAATTTATACTTTTTTCCCTGTAGATAATTCATAAGCAAAGGGTTTAAATTAAAAATTTTTTTCTTTTTTGTGGGGCGTAGAAAAACCGCAATTTTTAACAGCTAAAAGTACTAGTTTGTGGTTGCTAAAATTTCTTTTGCCCCAATTTAATCGGGGGGTTAAATTGGAGCGTTGTTTTGCTGGGTTCTGCCCAAGAAACCGCCCATTTTCAACCCCAAAATTAAAACATTTTTCCTGTAGCTTTAATTCAAAAGGCAAAGGGTTTAAATTTACTTTTTTTATCTTTGTTGGTGGGGTGGGAAAACAAAACAATTGTAACACGTTTACAAAGCTACTAGTTTTGGTTGCTAAAATTCTTTTGCGAAATTTTAAAAATCCGGGGGTTTTAATTAAAGCGTTTTTTTTGCGGGTTGGCTGACCCCAAAAAACCCGTTCTTTTTCAACGCCAAAATTTATACTTTTTTTCCTGTAGCATAATTCACAAGCAAAGGGGTTAATTACAATTTTTTTTTGTTGTGTGGTGTAGAAAACACGAAATTTGTAACACGCACAAAGCTCTATTTTGTGGGGGCCCAAATTTTTTGGCAAAAATTTACATCCGGGGGTTAAATTAAGCGTTGTTTTGTGGTGTGCTGACCACAAGAAAAGGTAATTTTAAACCAAAATATAAAAATTTTTTCCTGTAGCAAATTCAAAAGGAAGGTTAATTAAAATTTTACCCTTTGTTGTTTTGGGTAGAAAACTTTGCAATTTTTTAACACCCCTACAAAGTATTTTAGTTTTTTGGGTTCTAATTCTTTTGCGCAAGTTACATCCAGGGGTTAATTAAGTTTTTGTTTGCAGTTGTACTCATTAAAAAAAATTTGTTTTTCCCCGCCAAAGAAAAAAATTTGTACAAAATTTCCCTACCCAAAAGGGTTTTAAATTAAAGGGCCTTTTTGTGCTTTTATATTCATTAAAAATACACAGAGTTTTTAAACGGTTTCTTACAAGTAAATTTTTCCTGCCCATTTGTGGAGCGCAATTTATACCCCAAAGGGGTTTCCCCAAGCTTCTTAGGGGGTTCATTTGTCGTCAAATTAGGGTGGTGTTTATATATACAGAAAATCTTCATCAAAAAAGTGTTTTTTCTTTTTAGAAAAAAACAGTATGTCAGACAGGGGGAAAAAAAATGGGTGGCAGGCTTTTTAACCTGCGAGTGGAAAGAGCAAAAAAACTTTCCTGGAGCAGGTCGCGCACGAAAGGGGGATGTCGCAGGAAAGGGGTCACTCGGTTGGGGCCCACAACTGCCGCTGAAATTCTAGCGGCCGTTTTACTGTTAGCAACCCAAGGGTTTCCCTTGATTGGTTGCCCTATGTCACCCCACTTCCTCCCAGATGACATTGACAACCCGGGAAAAAGGAGTCGTGGGAACGTAAGACACAACCCTTAGTTGGTTTGGCCTGGAGCGGGTCAGCGCCCTCCCCGTCCAAAAACCCGCCTCTTTTCCCACCCGGGGTTCCGTCACCCAAGATCTAATATGTGGTCGGGGCTAAAACCCCAACAAATTTAGCGGGGAAATGAAAAATTTTGGGAGGAGGGCAGCCAAGCAGCTACTTGGGCGAAGAAAGGGGGCCAAAACCCCCTGCTTCTTGCAGTGGGCCCGGCAAATATAGATGTTGGGGAGGGGCATGGGGGTCATGTTGGGGGGGTCAGCCTTGCATCCCAAAAAGGCCCGGTGATGGGGCCCAGCAGTGACGATAAAACACAATTAGATGATGATGACCCGGGACCGCATTTGGGGCGGGTGAGGCAAGGGTTCATCATGTCAGGGAAGAGGGCGTTCGGGTTTAAGGTCAGGCAGCGGCGCAGCCGGGAATGGGTCGTGGGGCCCGTGAGTCAGCGGGGATAGCGCAGTGGGAGGTCGGGACCCAAAGGGGCCCCCAGGGGGTTTAAAAAAAAAACCCGCTTCGCAGGCCCAAGGGGAAAATTTAGTGGCACGGGGTCAGCGGGGCAGCGGCGGCAGAAAGTAACTCAGTGGGGGGACCCGTTGGCGGTAAAATTCGTACTGGGGCGGTGTGGCAGTTTTTTGCAAAGACACTGGAGGAGCCAAATTATGGGTATATTTTGAATCTGTAAGCAAAAAAAGTAAAGGGCGGGGCCAGGGAGCTACCTTTGGCCCCCGGCCCTTGCGTCAACACATGAAAGCGTAAACCACCCGGTGGCCTGGGAAAAACTTTGATCAGATGTGGTGGTCCCCCTGCCGCCCCCAGAAAACAGCAAGCGGGGCGCAGCCCCCAGTGGCACCCCACCCCTTTGCAGCCGTAAAGGCTCCACCCACCTCTGCAGGGAGCTGTTTCTTTTTTGACTCATCCCCCGGGGTCCAGATGTCCTGCTCCTCGCTACTCATGGCCCCCGGGCGGGCTTTCAGCAAGGCGATTGCAAAAAAGAAAACAGTATGCGCCCCAAACCATCCTAAGGTGCAGCACTGGACCTTGAAATGTCCAAGTTGTTGGTACGGGCAGTCCCTCCCTTTAAAATTTGGGGACTCTGCCCCCTTCAGAGAACTAAGGGCTTGTGCTGAGCCGAGAGGGGGAGGTTCCAAGCCGAAATTTTTTTTCCCAAAAAAGGGCCCAGTCCCAGATTTCCCATAAAAATGTAAAACAAAAGGGGGGCCAGCCCTTAAAGTTACGGTTTGTTCCCAAAGGGCACGGCAGCGCGGACGTTGGGGCTGTAACTACGGTCAGGGCCATTAAATGTCCTTTTCGGCCAATGGTGAATAAGTTTCCCTTCCCGGGCCCCCGGAAAACCAACAACTTGGGGAAAGGGGGACGCCCCTTTCTCCTCCCGTTGTCAAAAAAGCTGTCCTGCGCCCAAATTAGCCTCCCCCTCCTCCAAACCCCCACCCCCCATCTCAACCCCCACAAGTACTTTCTCCATCATACCAATGTGTAGGGAAAAGCGGTGTCACAAAGTTCTTCACCTGGCTTGCCTCGGCGAACGAAGTCACACAGGGGGGGAATGCTCTGGTCAAAGCAGCAAGGAAAAACGATGTGTGGCTTACTCCGCGCCAACAGCAAATCGGAACCGGGGGGACGGACAAAGGGAGGAACCCTGGGGGGGTCCGCGTGCACCCAGGAGGGATTTGGGCCATGCGCCCTGCATGGCGCAGTGTTCAATTGGTTTTGAAAAGGTTCCCGAAGTCTTCCCCGATCTTCAGGAAAATTCTGAAAATGGCCAGGAAACTGTGCATTTCATTTTTTCCATTCGTTCAAGCCAAAAGGGAAAACCCCTCCCCGAGTTCGCGGGGAGAACGGCCCCCCCCAAAAAACACTTGATTTGCGATGTTTTTCCCCCCGTTGGAATTCCCCGCCCGCACATGTTTTGGGCCGAAATGTTTTGGGAAAAGAGAAAGGGCCCTTAACGATTTTTTGGGTGAACCAGGAGACAGAAGTACTCCCCCGTGTAAAATTTGATGTCAAACCCGTGGCAGCTCATGCGTGAAACCCGCCCTTTTTTTGAGGCCATTCGAGGAGGGGGCGTTTTGTCAGTCGCCAGGACTACGGGGGTGAATAACGTATTTTCCCGCTTTTATGTCCCGGGAAAAGAAAGCTGAAAAATTTTGTTTGGGCAGGGGGACGGAGAAAATGGCAACTACATTTTGTGGGCCCCTGAGTCCGGGGGGGATGGGAAAAGGAGGAGGAGGAGGAGGGATATTGGGGGAAGGGATTTTTGGTTAAAAAAGGGGTGGATTTTCTACCCAGGGGACAAAAGAGGAGGAAACAGGAGCCGCTGGGGGGAGGTGGATGGGGTGAGGAAGACGAGGCAGATGACCCCCAAGGCCCCCGTGGCAGTTTTACAGTGGAAATGGAGGCAGGGAGCCCCTTGGGTCATTGTTTCAGATGGCCCGCCCCGCATGCCCTTTTTTGCCTGGGGTAGTGACAGTCCGAATTGGGCAGCATCCGGCCCGAAAGGGGTGACTTTTGGCTCTCCCCCCATTGGGGCCCTCGCTTCCCCGGGCCAAAAAAGGAGCCTTTTTTCCCGCTATTGAGAGGGGACAAAATCAAATACTATAGGGAAATCCTCCCTAAAACGTTGGCCCCTGCCTAAAGTGCCCCGGGATTTTCCCTCCTCTTTACAGGGTTTACGGGGGGTTCCCCAGGCTACGTACTACTGCCGCGGCTGCTGGGGGAAGGGGAGGGGGGGTAGGAGCAGTAACCCGGTCCATTTAGCAGTAAAACCCAAGTCGGACCCCACTGGAAAAGACAGCTTCCCTTTCCCCCCCTAGTGAGGGGGTTGTCGCCACCCGCGCAGGACCCGGAGCAGTCCCTGAAACCCAAAAAAGGGGGTGGTACTTGGACAGCCCCTCTGCCACCCCCGTTAGAAGATCCCCCGGGGCTACTGGGCAGGGCCCAAACCCGGAGTGTGGGGCCCCAACTTGCCGGGGTTTTTCGTGGAGAAGTGTCCTGCCCGGCCGAAGTGTGGGATCGAGCAAAGGGGTTCAGTGAGCGGGGGCCTTTGTTACCCAAGGAGAACCGCTTGCCCACGGGAAATGTGGAAAAGACTGACCTTTGTCAAGATGAATCAGGCGTGGATCAGCCAGGATTTCCACACAAACCAAAAAACCTTTGGCGTCAGACTTCCCTCAGCCTTGGAAAGCCCTAATCAAAATGTGAGGGAAAAGAGTCTGGGTTCAAACTACCCGCCCCAGCCACTATTTTTGTTTCCGCCCCCCGCCCCGATGCCAACATTCTGTTTAAGTTTTCCCCCCATCTGCCACCCCAACCTTCTTTACCAGGGATTGGGAAATTTCCACCCACCCTCCACACTTTGTATTGTGCCACTGGGCTGACCTTCCCTTTTTGCTGGTGTGGCTGCTGCCGGGGGACCCCCCACTTGTTCATTGTCCCACCCCTGTGGCCTACTTGTTTTTGCCATCCAGTATATCATTGTGCCACTGCCCGGGTCTTTATGCTGCTGCTGTGGGGTGCCTTTCCGTGGAAACCCCCACACTGTTTTCATTGTCCCCCTCTGTGGTACTCCCTGTTTTTGCCAAAATCCAGAATGTCTTGTGCCACTTTTTGAACTCTGCTGCTGCTGTGGCTTTCTGCCGTGAAACCCCCACAAATGTGTCATTGTGCCCCTGTCTGACCTCATGCTGTGCTGTGGCTGCTCCCCTGACCCCCACACTGTGTTTATTGTCCAACCCCGTGGGATATCCCGTTTTTTTCCACCTACAGGAAAAACATTTGTGCCATGCCTGACCTCATGCTTTTGCTGTTTGGTGCTGCCGTTTACCTCCCCCACTGTTTTTATTTTCCCCCCTTGTGGCCTACTTTCCTTTTTTTTGCCAAACCCCCAAAAATGTCAATTTTTGCCCCTGTCTGAACCTCATGCTGCTGCGTGGCCTTTCTGCCGTGACCTTCCCCAAATGTGTCATTGTGCGACTGTCTGACCTCATGCTGCTGCTGTGGCTGCTGCCCTGACCTCCACACTTGTCAAATTTTCCCCAAAAATTTTGGCCCGCTCCTGTTTTTGCCCCCTCCCAGAAAGTGGGGGGTTGGGGCAAATGTCTTACCTCATGCTGTGGGTGTTTGGGTGCTGCCGTGACCTTTCACACTGTGTCAAATTTTCCCACTTTTGTGGGCCTTTTCCTGTTTTTGCCACCTCCAAAATTTTCATTGTGCCCTGCCCCGAAACCCCAAAGCTGCTGCTGCTGTGACCACACACTGTGTCATTTGTCCCTGTCTGTTCCCCATGCTGGGTGGGGTGGCCCGCTGCCGTTTACCCCCCCACACTGTGCCATTTTTTGCCACCGTTGGGCCTCTTTTGTGCTTGGCTGCTGCTGTGGCCCACACACGTGTCCCTTGTGCCCCTGTCTGACCCCATGGTGCTGTGGCTGTGCTGTGCCTCACACTGTGTCATTGTGCCATGTCTGACCTCATGTGCTGCTTTTCCGTGACCTCCCCACTGTGGGCATTTTTGCCACTCTGTGACCTATTTCCTTTTTTTTTGCCCCCTCCAGAAAGTCCCTTGTGCCCCCTGGTGACCTCATGCGGGGTGGCTAGCGCCCCGTCACCTCCAACTCTGTCACTAAAAGTTGCCCCCTGAGCTTCAGCTTGTTTTTTTACAGCTTTCTTGGGGATGACTTTATTTAGGAAATTCCAGCTTTTTGTTTTTTTTGGGCAGTTTTGCCCTCTTAAGGCCCAGGGGAAATTTTTTAGTGAAAGCGATTTTAAGAGCGGTGGGAATCATGGCGTTGTCTACTTTAAAAAAAAAAAACATTGTATGAAGACCAAACCCAAACTCCCCCTTTAAAATTTAAGCCTTTTGGGACAACGTTTACAGCACCCTGCAGGCTCTGTGCAGGCCCGGAAAAAAGCGTTTTTTTTCGTGATTCGTGCCGAAGTAATTCGGAACGAAGTTAATTTTTTTTTCCCAGAAAATTTTGGCGAAAATGAACGAAAGAAATTTTGGGAAATTCGGCCCTTTTAGCGATTACGGGTTTACTATCGTCTTTGGGTCGATAGTCGATTTCGGCAAATTTTCAATAAAATATCCAATAGTCGGTAATAGATTATCAGCCGGGTGACATTAAAGTTTTGGGAGGGGGAACAACACCTTCATTCTTACCCCCCAAAACAGGGGTGGGGGGAAAATTTGGGAAATTTAAAATCCAAAAAAAGCAAAATGTTTACGTGTTTCATCTTAGGCAAAGAAAATT